>JAEQBH010007820.1:0-116359 GCA_016808115.1 Tetrastigma voinierianum | reverse complement strand
ATAAGTGATTAGTCATCGTTAAATAGCTTATCAACATGCCATGATTAGTCAGAAAAATAGATATTGATAGGGGTTGATTGGGCTAATTCAACTTATGAAGGCCTTAATTAAAATAAGTAATATTTATTGAATCTAGCTATATTTGACACATAACAAGAAATATAGAAACATAGTTATGTGTCCCTTTTTAAATTAATTTTACATGGTTATGCATTAATCCAATTCTTTTGTCTATTCAGACAGATTCTTATTTAAAAAGAAAACAGACGGATTAGAACCTCTCAATTATTTATTAAATTAGTCGTCTGTTTCTTAATATAATAGTCTTGTTAATTTATTGATGAATTGGCAAGCGATTATGTAAATTCACTATCTCACTTGTCATATCCCACATTAAATATAGAAAAAAATTTCTAATACTATATAAGTATGAATTCATCTCAACTTAGTAAATGTGTGTTAAAGCCGTGAAAGCCCCTTGGGTTTAATGTAGACAATATCTACATGGTTAGACCATGTCATTATAAATGATATCAGAGGCAATTCGATCTGATGTGAGGTCACATTTTGTTTTTGGCCTCGTAGGAGGTGTTTATTCCATTGGCACAGTAAATAAGTATGACGAAATTGTGTTGTGGAAGGTGTTTGTTGTATCTCCCACGTCGAATAGAGGATAAATTTTTTGTATTATCTCGTATGGCTCACTCTTAGCACAGCAACCCAGCGTGCTTAGCGTGTTAAGAGCGTAAAAATTTCCATTGAAACAGCGGATAATATATCGTAGTTAGATAGGATTATTACATCTTGGTTGCAATATTTTTCCAATGAATTTAGTAGGTTTTCCCTAAAATAGTAAAACACTTGTTTTTCAAATTCACCTAATCCGTGTTAATAATTTAAAGCCTTTCCATTTAAAGTATAATTATTGTTATTTCATAAAACGCGTATTATAGTTAAATCAGGTCCATAGACAAAATAAATGAAATCCTATTTTGAATACAAATTTGCCAATTGTCCTATTGAGTAAGCACCAGAACACGGCCAACCTGCATCTGTCTTGGTTTTGCTTATTTGGTCATGAATCCGCCGAAAAAGCGCGATGATTCGAGATCTGAATTTGTCTAGTTGTCGGGTTGTAATAACACACATGACTAATACCCATATGTCTTGATTTTGCTTCTTTGGTTCATGAATTCTCGAAAAAGATCTCGATAATTTTGAATACAAATTTGTCCCGATGTCCGATTGTAATGGCACACACATGACTAACACCCATCTATCTTGGTTTTGCTTCTTTAATTGGTGAAGCTCTCAAGAAAATACCTCGATAATTTTGAATACAAATTTGTCCGATGTTTGATTATGTGGCACACATGACTACTTTTGAAAGTGTCTTAGTTTCTTAACAGTTAGTGAAAGCGCGAAAGATCGATAATTTTGAATGCAAATTTTTCCAATTAATACGTGTAATGGCATGTATGGTAACACCCATCCTATCTTGGTTTGCTAACAGTTGGTGAAGCCGCCGAGAAAAACGATAAATCGCCGTATATTGAACTTCATTTTCACTTTCCATATGATGAGGTTTCGCAATTATTTATCACATCCACATCGACTAAGGAGAAATCTTGACACTATATAAATACAAACTTTTAATCTTATAGACATGTTTTAAATTGGTGAGAGTAAGCAAACAATATCAATTTAGTTGGATGCCCTAATTGACAAGTCTCAAAACAAGTTTTCAGGGGGACCGTTTAAAGTAATCAAAATAAAGTTACATCTTTCGCAGTCTATCTTTATTTCAACATTTGCAACTGTTTGCAAATCTAATCTTTGTTCCAACTTGTTCAATTATTGGGAAGTTCAACATCACTCAATTCTTACTTTTTTAAGTAAAAGAAAAGATATAAAGTTCGAAAGATTTAAATATTGTTTGTATCGTCGAAGTATCGGATATGAAAAAATTATAAGTATAAGTTCGCTCAATCAAATAGACATATTTTTAAAGCGTGAGGGCGTCAGTGAAATAAATCTACGTGGTTGGTAGGACGGAATTCTGAATGGTATCGGGCCAGATCCTCGACATGTAATGTGAGGTCTGTTCGTTTTGGCCCATGGGGATGTTGGATTCGTTTGGCGCCGTAATCGCTGTAAGGCAACGACCGAGGACGTTGACCCTGCGTAGGGTGTTTGTCCTTGTCATGCGTCGGATCTGGGGAGAAACTCTTTTGTACTATATAAGTATACTCTCGGTAAATGAAGCGTGTTTAAAGCGTAAGGGCCTTTGTGGCTCCACGCTTCGGCTTTGAGTAATAATGAAGTGTAACTTTTTTTTCTTTCTCTTATTTACTATAAACTTATAAACTTTAAACTTGTTCATTCGTATAATGTTAAACATTCTTGTACTATATTATATAACGGATTACAAAATATATACAAGCTCCATCGTGAAGTGTTCGATATTTTACAATATTTACATTGCTTACAAAGAAACAAAAATACACCTTCAATACCTAATGATAACGGTGGACATCCTAGTGATGTGTTGACTTTGTTGATGCGGGTAATCCACCGTCTACGGTTTTCTCGATCTATACCTACCGGATGCAACACGATGGTAAGCTTATAGCTTAGTGGAGATATCTTCGTAGACGGCCTTTGTGGGATCATACCGAGCTTTGAACACGTCGTATACTTATGACAAATATAACATTTACATATAATTATCCATTTCTCATCTCTATTTTTTTCTATAACATGTTCATTTCTTATCATATTTCATATACTTTCGTGTCATCTTACCTTTATTCCTTGTTCTTATGTAGCATCTTATCGTAGCATGCGGTCATGTTATCATATCATGTCATATATTATATACATCTCATTTGCGTATACTTGTCATTTGCTTTTATGTTTTAATGTCTGCGTAAACCTTAAGTAGATCACGGGAAAAATTGTATGTACTCGAAGAATCATATCATTTGTCTGAACCAATAGATCTCTATAATATATAATGGCTTAGGTTATTATAATGATCGAATGGGATCATGTAAATGACTCAAACCAGGTGCCGATATCACATAAAGCGTATGTTGTAATAGCTTTGTATCTCACTATAAGGCGTGTTTATCTATCCGGCTTCTCGATCATAAAGCGGACAATCAGACGTATGTTTTTTCTTAATAATCTTTAAGTATCAGAAAAAGATATCACCGTATCGTGAATAAGCTAGCCGATATCATGTATCTTTACGAGATATTCATTTATCAGATAATCTCTTCTGAGCATTTAAGCATCTTTTTCATATAACAAAATTATATTTGTATTACTCTTTTAGAACTGCATGCGCGCATGTTATCATGATCAACTTATTATGATGCATTATTTCATATAACAATCGTTTATATAACGTTTACCTGATTTCAATTTCCATAACCCGATTCTACGAATAGTTCGAAGTAGTTCCCGAGTCCATTTTGACTATAATTTTGACCTTTATCATGAGTTGTTAGAGAAAGTAACCAGCAATATACCCCCATGTCTTAGAATTTCTTGTGGTTCCAGACATCATGTTGTGTTGGACTTAATTTGGGATATATGATCTAGCGTTAGACTTGCTCTTAGATGATTTCAAGAACATAATTTAATTGTGTTTGTATTTGAAATTTTTTTGGGAATGTTAGAAACATAATTTGACCATCAATTTCTTCATGATTCTCCCAAATGTCTAGTTTGTACAGAAATTTGAATCACCTCATTTGGACTAATTATAACTCAGTTATGATTTATGTCGAATTCTTTCAGGTTTAGAGGGTGTTATGAAGGCCAGATTGATGATTGTTCCCTTACTTTGATAATTTTCCCAGGTCGATGGGTCTGAGTGAATACACTTAATTCATGGATATTTGTTTTCCTAGAAGTCTAGTTTACCCATAAATTTGAATGAGTGAAACTCAACTTATGGCCTAAATATCAAAACTGTTCCGAAACCCAAAACTGTATCAGAATTGAACCATAATTGACCTAAAAACAATGCCTCACTTTGACGAATTTCTGGATCCAATGGAGTCCAAATTGGGATACACTTAATTCAGGGATGTTGTTTTTTCCTAGAAATCTGGTTTCTTATAAATTTGAATGATGAAAGCTCAACTTATGTACAAATATCAAAAGCGTTAGAAACCAGCTTGTATCGAGTGAACCATAATTGACCCAAAAACAGGGCCTTACTTTGATGAATTTCTGGGTCCAATGGAGTCCAAATTGGGATATACTTATTTTAGGGAGATTTGTTCTCCTAGAAGTCTAGTTTACTCAGAAATTTGAATCACTCAATTTGGATGAGTGATGACCAAGTTATGGCCAAAACAAAAACATGGGTTTAAAAGCGGAATAACGTCTCGTGGCGTCTCTTACCTAAGCAAATTTTTCCTCCCATTGTTTAAGCAAACCAAACAATCCCTTATAACACATTTATAAGTTAGGGTTTTTATAACCTACATATGAAACCAAAAATTTGGTTTGGAAAAATTCATGCTCCCAACATAATTCATACATGTTACAAACAATTAAATAAAGTATTTCCTTCATAAGTTCAAATATTCCATACCTTTGCTTTTCTTTTCTCTTTCCTTGCTTATTCTTATAACCTCTTGCTTCTTCTTCTTCTCCTTATCTTCTCTTCTCCCATTGTATTTATTTCTTCAAATGCGAAATGAGATATTTCTAAGGCATGTTTGGCCTTATCACATTACAGGCGATTTCCTTCTTTTGCCTTTTGGTCTTTCAACTCTATTTTATTCGCAAATATAATTTATTCTTATCTCTATATTAGCCTATAATCTTCTTATCATATGACCTTTGGGTCCTATATTGATAAATTACTAATTTACCCTTTACTCTTGAATTAATTCTAGATTGTCTCTTATTTATTTTAGCATTATTTTTATTTTGAAAAAATATGCTTTATTTTGTTATCTGCCAAACGTGTTATAAAACTATCGTAGGTATTATTTTGGAGTATTACACATCATTCTGAACTGAGAAGCAAAACAAAAATCCTATATGATTAGGATTGGATCGTTCTGATTTGGAATTTGATGGATTCGTATGTTTAGGGGTGTAGCAAGTAGGAGTCAGTAGAGTCGATGAGTATTAGGCAAGCTTCGGCTAAACTCGGACCCTAAAAATCAAACTGAGCATTCTGGCGCATTTCTGGTAATGGCCATTTGAAAGTCTTCTAATTTCATTTCGTTCACTGAGCTGTTCGAGAGCTTAGTTCACGAGCACATTCCGGCTGATTCGCGAGCTTGTTCCACGAGCTTTGTTCTGAGCAGTTAGCGAGCATTCCCGAGTCTGGTTAACGAGCTTGCTCACGAGCCTATTAGCGAGCATTCATGAGCTTATTTATGAAGTGACGGCGAGGATTTAAGGAATTGCCCAGGCTCGGCTCGATTAACTTCTGACCTCGAAATGATGTTAGAATTAAAGAAAATGTTCATCTAAATAATAGCCAACATACGACTAAATTAAAAAGATAAGACAATAAAAGTTGATTAAGCGATTGAAGTTGAAGTTAAAATATTTATCATGTTCATTGTATGAAAAATTTGTTGTGCGTGAAGCGCTACTCCATTGTTCGCGAGCAGTTGGCGGCGCGTTCTGACCTAGTTAACGAGCTTTCCGGCGCAGTGCGAGGAACTTAACACGCGGGCCTGATATGAGCTGTTCTGGTGACGGCGAATTTGAAATTTTCGGACCGGCTCATTTAACCCTCACGAGCTTGAAATTATGTTCGGGCTCGGTTCGTTTAACTTAATAAACGAGTTCGACGAGAGGCACCTTGGCCGAGCGTCGGCGACTCGCGATGGCTACGGCGGTTATAACCCTAGATATGTTGGCTCATTGAAATAAAATAAAGGTAAATTAAAGTCTCTTTTAAATAAGTGTTTGATTTACAATTTCTAAGATTTAATTCTCACATAAACCCACACCTTTCATGGAAATGGCAACCATCGAATATATAGATAAGATGGTTAAGTGCACAGTCTATCTTGTCCGGTGTGGTTTAAAAGTTTGAACCGCGGAAATGTATGTTATATGGTAACACTACTATTTTATGATCAATTCTTAGATTCGTATAAGTTAATACGCGAGATATAATATAGGTTAAAACGTCTTTCGTGTGTAATATCTTGTCATTGTGGCTCCTCCGTCAAATATATATATATATTTAGGTAATGTAAAATGAAGAACACAAATATTAAATTTAAATATATGTGTTTTAAAAAACTGTTTTTAAAAACAATTTTTGAAAATAAGAACAAAACATGGCCTTATTGTCTAATTAAAAATGATTTTTGTAAACTTTTATAGAAGAAAAGCTTTTCATGATTTATTCTAAGAAGAAGTTATCTTTTAGAATAAATATTAGAGATTAATTTTCTTGCATAATATTTTAAATAATAACTGAAATATGAAAAATGTTTTAGAAACTTGGATATGATACCCAGCTCTAACGGGACACTCTATGAGATAAATAATTTGATGTTGAATGTAGTGTTTGAGCAGTAAATATTAAAAATTTGATCGAGTAACGAGTTTTGATAGTATGGCGGTGTTGTATCTGAGAGGTTTCTTGTTTAAACTCGCGCACAATAGGTTCGGGAGGTTTGAGTTCCAGGCGCGATATCTTGTTGAAGTTGAAATATTTGAAACTTGTCTTTTGAATAGTATCGCGATAAGCCCGGATCAAAAAATAGAAGCGATAATGTAATTTGAAACTTATAAGCGATGATGAAGGCGAGTGACGTGATGTATTCTTTATCTCATTTGGCGAGTCGAAAACTGCGAAAAAGAAACCAAGTGATTTCAGCGGTCTTTTGAAGGAGGATAAGGTCCTTCTTTCAAATTTCGCATGTGATCCAGGCGTGGACGTGAATTTTATTTTAGTCGGATTAAACATGTTGAAGTCAAAATTAATTCTTATATAAGGAGGGGGTAAAAATTGTCTTAAAAGTAATGTGTGAAAATTATTTTCCATAAAAAAAAAAAAAAAAAGAGGATTCTTGAAAATATGATGGAGAGCCCCGTCTACAAATGAGAGCGTCCTTTTCAAACTTTGGATACATGTATAGTTTTGGATGAAAACGAAGGGTTAGTTGATTTTAATATTATAACCAAAACTAGTTTTTTAAACATTGTTTCATTGGCTTTGGATTTACGTGCATTATAGATCAGGTACCTTTATTTTAAGTCAACAGTTTATATTTGTATTTATATAAATATGAAATTAAGGTCTTGTTACATTATATTTTATAGAGACGTAGAACATATGGTTGTTGCACGAAAAGAAAGATTAACCCAAATCAAACTCTCCAATATACAGTGTGTTCATTACTTTGTCTTCCTCCCATTTTTAGATTCTTTTAAACAAATACAAATTGTTTTTCAACTTTGCATTTTCTTGAGAACTTAATATGTATAAGGGCACAGAAAGCGTTTGGATTTTAATTCGGAACCAAGAGCACAGTTACAGGGTAATTGTCTCTCTTAAAATTTTGAAAAAATTGACCAAATGTTAATATCGCCAATGAAACAAAATTATAGTTTGCCCTTAATTTGGATAATTCTTGAAAGTTGGATGATTAGGTATGCTTATTTGTTTTTAAAACTTTTTTTTTGTTGGTAATGGTAAGGAAAACGTAAAGAACATTTCATTTGATCGCTATTTTTATTATTATTTTTTTAAATACAAAATATGCTAAAGAAGAAGAATAGTGTTTAAGTTTGACTACAGTCACTGTATTATTTTCAAAAACTATAATCCAAAATAATTTTAAAAATAGAAATCAAACCGAAAAGCAGTCTAAACCATAGTCTCAATTCCAATAGAAAGAGATGGTGTGGACAGGGAGAGCAGTCTTATTAGTAATAAATATGACTTTGAATACCGAACACAGATGCATGAATTCATCCTCAAGTATTTCCTTTTCCTTCATTTTTTTTTCTTCTTTTCAGATTTAATTAAATAATCTATTTATTAGTGAACCCTACTTTTCTGGTATTGATGCTTTTTGTTAAACCCTATAAAAAATTCTGAAGTCAGGTTTGGTTCTCATAAAATAAAAATGTCAACAAAAGACAATTAAAAGGAAAAAAAAATGAAAGAAAAGAAAAAAAAAGTAATAAGTAAGACAAGGTTTAGTTGTTGCAACTTTAACTATGTTTTGCTGTGTCGTTGACTTGTGGCTCAAATGATAAAAGGATTAAAAAGAGTTATAGGAGATTTCAAATTCAAATCCTTGTAAGAAAAAGAGTCCTACATCATAATCTGCAAAGGCAAAAGAAATATGTTATTTCATATCTTTTATATATTCAATCTCATATTTCATATTATCCAAAGCCAAACTTTGAAAAATGATTTTTTACAGTATTTTTTCTTTTCCTTAACATTTTCTATGAGCCAAACATTACCTAATTTTATCAAATTCGTGGAACTACATCTATGAAATAACGTGACATATTGTTTTATTTTCTTTAAAGAAGAGAAAATTATTATGAAAACAATTACCAAATAGGTTATAGTCTTTAAATATTTGTTGATAATTTGTTGAATTACCTGGAGAGTATGGTAGGAAGTTTAAGCAAAAATATTTCTTTATATCAGGGTTTCCTTGATAATTAATTATTCAGATAAATTAAAACCATCTATAAAGTAATTCGAAACTTTTCATATTATTATCAAATATGTGATGGGAGTTGCCTTGGACCCAAGTTTGTTGAAAAAGCCTTGAGCTTTGCCCGATTCTGATCCGAAGCCTAAGCCTGCTATGTAATCGAGCCCACCAACTTGGCCCATTGGGCCTGCAAGAGTCTCCAATTTCATTTCGGATCCTAAAAAATATAATGAATTTTAGACCATAATTATCCTAAAATGTAGCTCCTGATGTTACTATAAGTAGCGCATTGATCATTTAACCATATTTAAAAGTCACAAATAATCGATTACCATAACTACAGAATAGATGTTAAAAAAAAAAAAACAATTGTTACATTTATTATATGACTTTTAAAATACAAGATCTTCACGGTGATAAAAACAATATTATTAGTTTTAAAAAGTGACACATTAATGTTTTAATCAAATTTGTTTATAATTAATGGTTTTGACGTTTGAAAAAATAGTTTTGGACATATTATCTTCTTTTTTTCTTTCTAATAATCAATGAAAGAAAGAGCAAAAATATCAAAGGTTAAAAATGATAGTAGTAATTAGAGCTGGTAATTTGGGTGGGCTTATAGGGATTGATGGGATCGTCTGGGTAGGGTATGGTCGGGTCGGGCTTTTGATTTAAATCAGTTCTGTTTTGATGGCCATCCCGACCTATGTCGGGCAATGAGTCATTGATCTTATGTGAAAAAAAAAATTAAATTATTTTATTGATAAATTATTTTTAACTACCATTATTTGTTCTGATTCAGTGTATTATGATTTCTCTCAAATAATGTTATAATGCTCAGTTTGCTCGTACTATAATGGTTTGTCAAAAAGCTATTTGCTTTCTACCGTAAAACAAACCAATTCCATAACAATTATCTTACTTTATGAAATTAAATATATAATATCTTATTTTGATAATTAATGAGAATTTCAGCTATAATATCTTATTTGATTATTATTATAATGTAGAATTTTTTGTTTTTTTAAATACATGCAAATCCGTTGCCGTCTGTTGCTCAAATCACTTTATAAAGATTATTTTAAGCTTCAATAATTTAAGTAATATAATATACTATTTTGATAATAAATGATATTTCAATATACTACTAATTACATGGAGGGTTTTTTATTTAATATATTAATAAATTTAGTCAGAAAAAATCGGGCTAGCTCGATCCAATACTATTTGGCCCAGCGGGCCAATTGGGCCAGGCTAAATTTAGCCCTATTTTTTTGAGCCAAAAAAATTAGAGCCCAGCCCGGTCCTAATATTAGATTTGGTCATTGCTTGAAATTCAGTACAATTAATTTCCCAATAGTAATATACTTTGGGTTTGGATATTTTCAAATGTTTGAAGAGTTATTTGCCACATAATTTATAAGGGGGATATTTTATCTTGGGAAACGAATAGAAAAGAGCAAATGACAATTTAATACGACGTCGTTTTTTGCTAGTTGTGGTTTACTTACACGACATTCCTTATTCTTTTGAGGATATATTATTAATTATCGAGGCAGATAGGTAAGTCTTAAACGGCGTCGTTTCCTGGAGTCTGCTGCCTGTTTTACTGACTCTCTTTCCTCCCATTTTCTTCTCCTCCATTAATAAAAAAAATCCCAAAATCGAAGAAAATAAACTTCAATTCACCTCAGTTTTCTCGAGCTCATCTTCCAGTTTCCCTATGACGCTCAAAGTGCCTAAAACCCATTTTTCTGACATAATCCCCTTTTCACTTTCAGGAAAAATTTACAGGTCTGACCCATGGCCGCTGCACTGAGGTCGAAATCGTCTAGAGGAAACAGCCTTGTTAACATTCTCTCAGTTCAAATGCTATCTTGAATCATATGCATGTGGGTCGTCTTTTAATTCATATATTTCGCAAAAACCCAATTTCGACCATTGCTTCACGCATAGCCACACACCCTACCACTTCACCTCATTCAAACCCTTGTCTCTGCGTGGTGAACTGGTCGATAAGGGTCTCGAATTCTTCGATAATCAGAGGTTTAAAGTGGGGTTTAATGCGACTGAGAGTATAAAATTGAGCACCAGGGATACTATTTTGAATTCTTCAGGAGACCCGCCGGAGATTTGGTCCGGCGACGGAATTGTGGTCCGGCATGGGGGATCAGGTTCGAATATGGTCCGTGGTGGCGGTGGGGCTGGAGCAAACACGGGAGCAGGTAGTGGGTTCGGTTCCAATTCAAAGGATGAGTCTTGGGGAGGATCGAATTTAGGCCACAATTTCCCAACCCCGAAAGAGATTTGTAGAGGATTGGATAAGTTTGTAGTGGGCGGAGAGAGCGAAAAGGTGATGTTCTAATTATAGTTGTTGATTGATACTTAATTTCAACATTTTGTTTCTGTGTTGTTTATGACTTGTAGCTGTGTTGCATTGCATTATCAAGAATTCAGTTAGCAAATATGTTTAGAGGATATGAGTTCCATTGGGAAATCAAAATATGTGATGTTGTAAGATTTATGCAGAATCTTTTGTTTTTAATTGCTAAGGTTATTTGGATTTTGTAGAAACTAAGAGAAGAAGAGTCGGAGGAATGAAGTCCTTGAATTTTCCATTGAGTCATCATACATATATATATATATATATATATATATATATATATGAAGGCTATACATTAGATAAGATGATCTACCATTCCTAAATGGTTACAACCCTATAAGTAAAGTATCCTAATAAAATACAAACTGATATGTTAATATATGATACATACTATAACCAATATGTTAACGTATGATACATACTATGACACTGCCCGTCAAGTTGGAGCGTAGATGTTAATCATGTACAACTTGTTACATAGATAACTAACCCCGGAGTCTCATAGTGCCTTCGAGAATGTCCTTTAATTGTTACCAGTTTTCACATCTCACGTAAGTGACAGAGTTGTATTTTAATGAATGAAACCTTAATCTATCTACATGTGTTTAGTTCGTTTATGGAACATAAGATTAGAAGCAATATGAAGGAGCAACTTTGGTGTCTGAGCTTTAATCGGAATTTTGAGGTTTCATCTGACGCCAGCGAGTTGATGGATCCACATAATCTGCATGTAGATTGTGTCGTAGCTACATCTTTCGGTCTGCGCTAGATCGAGAGGCAGCTCATTTCTTACCACTTATGGGCCCAGATTTCCTCGAACAAACCTGTAGTAACCGAAGTGGACGCCACATCTTCGCTGAATCTTGCTGTCTGGATCATAAAATATTCAAGTCTATTATGCACATGATTCTTGGCCATAAAATACTAGAAGCATGGACGGATACGTACGAGGAGATACGACAGTAGGACGGGGGACCACGACAAATTTGAAAAATCGGGATGCGATATGACGAGATGACATTTTTCTTTTTTGATCATTAAAAAACGAATGTATAGATGAAGGAAAGTTCCCGGGAGTACCACGGGAAGTGGAGCGAGGAACCGCAGCGGCAAAGCCCAGCCCACCTTGACGAGTTAGAATTCCCACCAGCGAATTAGTTTGTCCTCCCACATACATGTTAGCTGAGCAGCAAATTGGTTACAAAGTTAGCTTTGATTTTTTGATCAGTGGTGCCCTCGTTCTCGAACACCAACCTATTTCTAGCCTCCGTAGGGTCCCGAAATAAACACAGAGGTATCCTTCTTGATTCTTTTGCGTTTTTGCCCACGTGACCCTTGCCCGAGCTAAAAGGGTGTGACATTGCGAGAAAGACCCGACTAGTTCGAATTGACAAAACAATGTTTGAGCACTTGCACCGAATAAACAACAAGTGCTCGACATTGTTTTCTGAATATTCAAACCTGAAACATAAGTAATACTAAAACTAAAAGTAGCATTTTCATACGAATCAAATGAAATGGCTTCAGTTTAGGTTCATCGAGAGAAAGATCGCAATCTCAAGAATTCAGCCATTCTATATCCATTGAGTGAAACCATCTCCTCGATGTCCCACATTTTAGATTCGCCTTCATTATAGTTTGGAGATCTCCTTGACAAAAGACGAAGATTGTTATGGACATAAACCAAGTCCTCAGCTCTTTGTGGTGTCAACTTGTTTCTCTTCATGGAGTGAATGAAATTACATGTGTTCCAATTTCTTTCACAACGTGAGGATGAAAAGGTTGTCACCAAGCGGTAATTTGATCTCTTTATAGATTGAAACGTTGAGTGCGGAAGTTAATGAGCAATGCGTTAATAGGGCTACGTGTACCACACATCGTTGATGGAATCCTTTACTAGAAAAATCTTCGAGCATGTAAAAAGAAGTAAGCATACTCCTCATTTGCTCGCCTCATTTCAGCTTCATTTGAAAAATATCTTTGAAAATATTTTTTCTTTCTCTTACTACTTCCATATCTCGATGTGGTGGGGTCGCGATCATGAGACTCATCAAACCATTGTTGACTATAATACCTACAAGAGTTGAGTTACTTGAGCATAATTTATAAAGAAGTTAAACATTATAGAATATCATTTATATTTAAAATTATAAAAACTCTGATTTAAACTCTTAAGATTACCTTGGATTTAAAAAAAAGAATGAGCTAAGGAATGTAAATTGTGTGGCTTTTAGTCCGTCTTTCTGAGATTAGATTATGATATCAAGCATACAGTATAATGCAAAAGATTCATATAAGTTCAAATATAATTAAATACATCGATTAAAACTAAAATATTTAACTAATAAATCTTAATTATATAGAATTTTTACTGTGGAAGCTTTTATGTTCTTTCTTATAGATGTTCATACTTTTTCGATCATCGAATCCCACCACTCATAAATATTGTGAAGCCCGAGAACATCGTGTTAATTGTCAGCGTCTTAGTGTCGTGAAAATTTAATGATATAATCCACATCCATCGAAAGTCTTCATTTGAAGTTTTATCGCTACTTAACACAGCTTTCCTTTACATCATCTTCTTTATACATCCCATTCTTCATATCACTAATTGCTCAAACCTCTTTTATTGCCTTAAATCGTTTAAGCATAACAATAGTTGAAAGCCAGCGTGCTTGCTCGACAGTAACCCCGACTTGCGATGATTATTAAGCGTTGACGATTTCGTTGCATGATTCATGTGGAAATTCTTAACCCGATGAAAGGCATCATGACTCGAGAGACTTGACTACATTGTTCCATCATCATCGTATCTTGGGTGTGTTGATGGGTGCACATATGTTCTTGAAAGCAAGATTGAGACCTATGAACCACACGGTCCAAAGATATCTTGAAACTTTGCTTCCATAATGTGTCCTATTGCTTTGCGGTACACAACATTATCGATTATAGCGAGCTACTTTTTAGGGGACGATCTCTTGTATAATGTTAATCAACAAATCGTATAAAGTGATTGTCATGAAATGCCACCTTTCCACAGTTATTGCTTTCAAAAACATTGGCCCACTTTGAAACCTCCGTGATGTTAATAAGTGAAGTGTTGCTTTGGGGCGTAGCAAGTCATCCATTTGCAAATCTCACTCCTTTCTCTTCTTGATTGATTCCGATAGATTCACCGATATTACTCTTCTCTTTTCTGCTTGATAATGTAGTTCTTGTGCGTTATAGCGCGTGGAGACATGCTGCAGGATTATTTGCGCTTTTAAAGCGCGAGCATAATAAGGATTTCTAGCGAGTGAAAAGACAACCCCGATTAGTAAACATCTGCTATCTCAGCGTCGACTGACTGCGTGTACCCATATTGAATGCCTTCTCGATTGATCAGTAGACCCATTTCTCCTTTTTGGATCAATAGCACTAGAAGAGGAATTCTCAAAATTAGGCCGTTCGGTAGCTTGATGTGGAGTGGAACTTGCTTAAGATTAGATTGTTTCACCATTTGTTAAAGCTTCCTCCACCACCATTCGTCTATTAAATTTTAAATTCGTTACTTTGAAATCTGAATGCGATCAGACTCCCTTTAATTTCAGCAGGTGAGCCTTGACTCTATAATATATTTCTTTATATATTTGTGTAAAATTGCATTGAAAAGCGACATTTCCTCCCAGCTGATTTTGCTTATAAGTGTACCTCATAATGGAGCATTGTCATCTTGATTGTGTTGATCACTTGAGGCTCAAAATTAGTCTTTCATTGGCATAATTACTGCATCGTAAAAAAAATAATAATAATCGTACATTTAAATTAATCCTAAATTATTTCAAAGCCCTGACCCGATCTAATTTTGATCCATCATAAACCTTAATTGAATTATGCTAATTCCATAAAATTTGTACGTTTGCTTTCATTGAAGTTCAAAATAAATTATAAAACAATTTAATCTAATTGTTCTCCACTTTTCCTTAATAAACTATAAAAAGTAGTAAACATAAAAAGCAATTAGGCAAATAGACCTCTAATTTAGTTCTTTTTTTTTTTAAAGAGTTAACAATTGTACTAATAAATGGATGAATTTTTATGTCATTATTTGTATTTACAAAAGAAATTTTGAACTTCTGAAAGAAATTATGCGATTCTTATTCTCTCTCACCAAATTTAATTATTTATCAAATAGTTTATCTTTGTAATTAAGCATACACATCGGGCGTGCTGGACTTGCACACTCAGTGCAGACCTTCTCTAGTGTTTGAAACCCAGTGAAATGACCCACAGGAGCTCACCGGGCCACTGGGGTTGGAACTACTCGCCCCCAGCCCCTGGCTTCCCAGGCTCATTTCCTCCCAGCTTCCTGGCTTCTCTGACTGCCAGTTAGGCCTTAAGCTTGGAACAAACCACGCACTTTCTGCCATGACAGCATCAATCTCGGTTGATTTCCACCTCCTTGCCACACAAGCCACTAAGGCGAGTGCGTATCCTTTCTTTATTCCCTTCTTCACTCTTTTTTTTTTCTTTATTCTTCTTTCTTCCTCGTGTGAGAAAGTGAGACAATGAGACATTTTTTGGGTTTTCAGAAAAAAAAAACCCTAGAAATTGATTCATTGATTGATCCATGCCTTAAAGAAGAGGCTGAAGCATACCTTTTCCCTGTGGTTGTGTCGATCTCGGCGTGGGACTCCTCTCACTTCTCGGTCGACGATCGATTTCTTTCGCGTGTGGTTTTTGTGTTTTTGAGAAAAAAATTGTGTCTTTGAGGAAGAAGAGCAAAGAAATCCGGGTTTTTAAGCCCGAAAGAAGAAAATAGTCAAAATTAAGTGTCAAGCGAGTATACAAGCCATGTCAGAAGTATTTGACCTACTATGGTCGGCGATCGCCACGTGGCGTGTCGGACATGTCGAACACACGGACATTCTAGACCGAGATTCTTGCGTATCCGTGCTTCAGAGTAAAATTCCACGTTCCAGGGCTCTTTTCAAGTAGCATATAATCGTTCTCGCGTGATGATCAGTTGTAGAGCGGTATATATTGGATCAAGCGCTAATAGAGTATCGTGTCGGAGGCGATATTCTTGTAAGATAGTTGAGTTAGCCAATATATATCTTTTCGGTCTTGAAACGGTCGCCTTCTCACAGTAAGATGTAGGCTTTGTGCCATAGGGGACTGACATGGCTTTGCTACCAATTTTCCTATTCCAGACAATAGATCCAGCACATATTTCCTTTGAGATTAGAAGATTCCACGTTTGCTCCTCATAACTGACACTGAAATATTTCAACATTAAGTCCTTTGTGTGAAATGGCCGTGAGACTTGAAGTGAAAAAATATACACGCCATCATTCCATTAATGATAATATCATCAACATACACAACTAACAAGATGATACCTGGCAGGAATTTACGTAAGACGGGAATGATCGGATTTGCATACGCATGTCAACTTTCTCAATGACTTCATTGAACTTGCCAAAACATGCAGGGGACTTTGTTTGAAGCCATATAATGATTTTCGGAACCCATTGACTGCCGATCTCACAGCCAGGCATAAAATCGGGAGGATTCTTCAGTATAAACCTTTTACATAAGATCCCCGTGAAGAAAGACATTCCACTTAGTGTCAAGTTGATGGAGGTCCCGACCATGAGTGAGCGAAGATATAAATAGTCGAATAAGAGGTCAACAGCAGCGAGGAAAGGTATTAGAATAATGCACTTATAAGTTTGGGCATACCCTTTAAGCGACAAAAGCAGGCCATCAACCCTAGCCAATTGATCCGTCGGATCAACCCTCGTATAAACACCGCAGACGACCAATGACTTTCTTTCCAATTAAACTCCAGTCCCTAGTATCATTATCGGTGAGGCATCCATCTCCTTTATCATGACAATATCTGCGACCGGGAGGGTGGGGCTTGAAGCTTTGTTAGGCAATGAAATAGAGTCGAGGATCTGATAAGCGAGCAAGAATGGGATGACAAATGGTTATAAGAACAAATGAGAAAGATTAGATGAGTACAACGTTTACCTTTCTGAAGAGCAATAGGAAGGTAAATCTTAGAGCTGGATCGATGTCGGCGGTGGTGGAGGGTCGAGACTTAGGGGTGTAAGGCGTGAACATAGACACGAGTGATAGGGGCTTTGTCGGAGGTTGAACGACGGGAAATTTGGAGAAATGAGAGTATAGCGAGAATCATCACATCACTCCTTGACTAGTGTGGTCAGTTCGAGAGAAAAAGGGCATTAGAAAGGTTAACATAAACCGGTACCTTCGAAGACTAGGACAATACTTATATCATACGAACCGAGGTAACCAAGGAAGATACCTTGATGACTTAGGGTTGAGTTTAGACATAAGCGGACGAACATCCCGAACTTAACAGGTACACCCAAATACCCGAGGCTCCATGGGAAACAAAGGTTTATGACGAAAGAGGGTTTGAAACAAAGTGACCCAATCCAAGACAAAGGAAGGCATCCGATTAATTAAAAAATCGGCAGTGGAAACAGCATCGGCCCAGAAATGCTTCGGCATGTGCATTTGAAATAATAGAGCCCGAGCGGTTTCAAGAAGGTGTCTATTTTTCTTTCAGCAACTCCAAATTACAGCAGGAAGAATGCGAACCTGAATGTTTGATGAAGGATGCCGTGCGAAGTATGAATGGTAAAGTATTTTATAAGATACTCTTTTGGCATTATCACTTCCTCAGTTTTGAGCATAAGTATGGAATCAAGTCTTAATTTCAACACAAAAGCAACGAAAGTGAGAAAATGACTCTAAGCGGTTATGTGATCAGTTAGAAAATATACTAGAATTTTCTGTCATGTAATCTGTGGCTCCGAGATCGATGACGAATTCGAGGACGAAGAAGAGATTGACGTAATGTTTGGGTTACTGATTATTGTCATTACTCTTAGGAGTAGAGGAGATTCTGATGATTTCTGAAATACGGGTGGAACACAGTAAGTTCTTCTGCGAAGGAATTTGGTGGCCCGTCAAAATGCCTCGATGAGAGCGATATGAAGCGAGCAATCTACGATTCGGTTTTGCAGTTTCTTACAATCTTGTATCACATGTCCAGGCTTACAGCAGTAATAACACACAACCCCTCCAGAATTAGACCCTCTAGTGTTACCTCCTGGGCCTTTATTTCTGTATTGTGGCTTTCTTGACTCACCACTGTTTCAACCAACAAGAGCACTGCTCATCTGGGTAGATGATAAAGCAGGCGAGGATATTTTTGTGTTGAGTATTCGACTGAACATTTCTTGGAAAGAAGAAATTTCAAGATTGGACAAAATCTGCGTCTTAACATAATCATACCCAGAAGGGAGGACGGCTAGGAAGTCCATCATTGTCATCTTTTCCTGCTGACCTTGTTGAACCTTAACATCTGGACTAAAGCGTAAGAGTACATTAAGTTCCTCGTATGTCTTTTTATAATCCATAAAAAATTCCGTAAGCGACCGATCTTGTTTCTCAAAGCGATAAAAGGCTCGACACACATCGAAGATGTGGGAAATATTTCCCTTTCAAGAATACACAAATTCCAAATAATTCATTAGCTCCTTAACAAACTCGCAATGGTTAATGAGAGTAAGTACTTTACCATCAATGGAATTATGGATTTGGAGAAAGAGACGGGCATCATCCTCTAACCATCGGTCGAATCATCAGTAAGAGGGTCCTCAATAAGGTGATTGGCCATACGAATATTCCTTAAGTAGGCGGATTTGTTTCTCAATCCAGTAATTAGGACGGTCGGTTTGTCCTCGTGATCTTGGACATCATCGAGACTATTTCGAGGGCAGAAATAGGCTTTTTATCTGTAGATTCCTCATTAGGAAGCTAAGGAAAGTAGATCGAGGCCAAAAGTACCTGTGAGGCGAATTCAAAACATGCGGTAGAAACCCCCCGAATACGATGGGCTTTCGGACACAAAATCACAAAAAACGATGATTTGGTACCCAGAGCAAAACAAAGCCCGGAGGTTTTGTCGACCACTGAACCAACAGGAGGAGGATCTGGCCAAGACAGTCCCAGCTCACCCTTGCAATGTGTGGATCATCACAGCTCAGTGGGGCGGCACGTGAGCTCCACACGCGTGGTTTTCGGCCGTTTGATTTTTCTGGCAGGGTCGTCGACGATCAGCGAAGCTTCTCAGCCCAGTGGTGAGATCCCACTCTCCCTCGGAATGGGTGTTTCAAAAAACACCCTTCACAACTCTCTTGAGCACTTCGAAAAACTGCCTAAGAAACTAAGAGAAGAAACTAGACTCTAATACCATGTAGAAACTCAGAGAAGAAGAGTTGGAGGAATGAATTCCTTGTATTTTCCATTGAGTCATCATACATATATATACAAGAAGGTTATGCTATACATTAGGTAAGATTATCTACTCTTCCTAAATGGATTTACAACCTATAAGTAAGTATCTAATAAAATACAAACCAATATGTTAATGTATGATATATAATATAACCAATATGTTAACTTATGATACATACTATAACAGATTTCATAAGTTGAGTAACTCTCATTTTATGTGGAAGGAGATTGGATCAATGCTTAGCTTTTTCTGGAATGGCTTTGAAATCTCTTTAGGTGTAATGAAAAAATTATGTTTCAATAACATTTGTGATTGAAGTGTAAAAAGAAACTTGTCTGCATTTCTGAAGTTTTTTGTTATAAAATCTTGAACTGTTAATGTGATTATATGTTTCAGCAGTATAGTTATGTTCCCTAACTGTCATAAATTGCATATCCTCCTTACCAGGTGCTCTCTGTGGCTATTATATAATCATTATAAGCGGATCTATCAAGAGTCCCTCAAAAATGGTTAGCTCTAAAATTCAACTCTACTTGTTTCTCTTGCATTCCTCTAGGCATTGGTACGTGTGATACCACAAATGGACTATATGTATGAGACTCGACTTATACCCACCTGTTCACAAGGAAATGCCATTGCCTCAGGGCTGTTGAAGTGCCTTGTGGGAATGATTTCATTAGTTCGACTACTTGTTTCTCTTGCATGCCTCTATGGCATTGTTGCGTGTGATACCACAAATGGGCCATATGTACGAGACTAGACTTATACCCACCTGTTATGAGGAAATGCCATTGCCTCAGGGCTGTTGAAGTGCCTTGTGGGAATGATTATCTTAGTTCAATTAACTTCGTATGATATAGACGCTATAGGACTACAAGGCCCATGTTTGTTCATGTGTTCTTATCCATGGCTGTGTATGTTGCTTAATCTTACTGCCTCTTATTCTTGTTGTGGTATACAATTCTGACATTCAGTGATCCAATTTGATGAATTAAGGCCTGCAGAAGATACAGGTGATGACAAAACAGATGCCACAGATAATGAATCAGTGGAACTTGAGAAAAGTAACATTCTTCTAATGGGATAACTGGCTCGGGTAATCTATACTTGATGCAAAATATTTTCTTAATTATTTTAATTCTCATATGGTAGTGGAATTTCAAGTATAGTTAAGCTTCAACTAGACCTCAAGTTTCATAACAACATAAAGGTTAGTTCTAGTGAGATTACCAGCAATCACAGAGCATCCTTTCATGGATGTAATTCCTTGAGATAAACTGAAAATTCAGAAAATTCTCGTGTCATTTGCCTGCCTCTCTTTTTTATTACATACACACACATACATATATATATATATGCATGAATGCATGTATGGTCTAGATATTATTGAAATTGTTAATTCATAGTTCTCAATTTGTTTTTTTTAGTTAACACCACGTTTATTAAAAGTTAGGAATTTTTAGCTTATGTCTTTGATTAACCTCCAAATAAGTGTAACCATTTCTTAATTTTTTTTTCTTCTTGTGCATTATTTATAAAAATTGCATCATGATTATGTTCCTTAAACAGCATAATTAAAATTGTGTAGCAATAAACTTTCAACTGGTTATTTGTCTATAATCATGTTATTCTTGGTTACTTGGTTCACTTGGTACTTTCATTTTTTAAGGACAGGAAAGACATTACTCGCCAAAACCTTGGCACGGTTTGTGAATGTTCCCTTGATTGTGCCGGATGCCCATACACTCACTCGGGCAAGTTGGTAACTTTCGACCTTTTTGCTATAGAGAGCATTCTTTCTCCTTTTCTTTTGTATGGTCTCATTGGTAAATCTTGAACTGATTTACTCAATTTCCATTCCATAAGAATAGTGGCTAGAGCAATTGAGAGACTCTTCTTCCATTCAAATTTTGGTTCATTAGAAGAATGATTGTCTAGGACATGAAACCTGAAGAAAAGTTTATGAAGTCATCCACTATTTTCATTACAAATTGGTGAAGATTCTTCTTCTTCTTCTTCTTCTTTTCCATTTTCTTTTAAGGATATAATTGATCATATGCTTTAACCCTTTCCTCCTTGTTTAAAGCTTGGTGGTTGTTTTTATATAAGTTACAAGAGAGTTATGAAGAAATTTAAGTTTTAAGCTTTTTTCCCCCTTCACTTATGGGTATGACAACATGTTATTTGCAGGCAGGGTATGTCGGGGAAGATGTGGAATCCATACTATACAAGCTCCTCACTGTAAGTGGACTTGTTAATATCAGACAAAGAAAACCACCCATAGGCATGGATAAACGCACTCTATGTAAAATGAAAATCTCCACCACAGCCTATTCTACACAAATCTTAGATTTTCGTGAATAATTCTTAGTTTCTTGAATATCCTCTAAAAACTAATGCATTCTATATCTAGTTTAGGATTTAGATAATAGTGATCCTTTACAAAAATTTAAAGCCCAGTTGGTAATTATTTTTAAAAATTATTAAAAAGTATATTTTTAAAAAAATTGTTTTATATAATAATTTAGAGCGAAAATCTATTTGAGAACCTGAAGTTTTTAAAACCTATTTTTAACTGTTCTTAAATATTTTTAAAATTATTTAATATATATAATGTTTGATGTTTGCATAATTATTATAGGAGACACTCATCAAAAAATAATTATTATAGGAGACAAACCTATCTTCTGCTTTAAAAAAATAGAAAGCAGTTTTTTAATTGCTATATGCATTTTCCTTTTTTTTTTTTGGTTCTAGGGAACAGGAAACTGTGCTAAAAAGTAGTTGCCAGACAGAGGTTAAACTGATTGAATTTCATAATTGTTTCTCTTTATTGTTGAGCAAAGTTTACCTCAAAATTGGTCCTAAAAATATGGAAGATTTTTTGTTTTGAGTGTCAGCAAGAAACCTTTCATTATGTCTATGTGCAGAGATTTTGGTTGGAAATGAACCATACTTGATTGTTGTGAATCTATGATCCTGATTTCTTATGTTCTCCAGGTTGCTGACTATAATGTAGACTGCCCAGCAGGGCATTGTTTACATTGATGAGTTGACAAAGATCACTAGAAGGTTTCCCGTTACTAGTTGATGGTTGACAATAGTTTATTTGGTTTCATTTTTATTGTCTAATTTTCCTCTGCATTCTTTTTACACTTTCTCTTTGTATAGGCTGAGCCTCGAAAACCTTAATGAGATGTATCAGGAGGGTGTTCAACAGGCTTTACTAAAAATGCTGGAAGGGACAGTAAGTACACTTTACATGCTGGAAACTTAGGTTATTTACAAAAACCTCTCACTTTGATGTCTAATGTGTGTGCCCGAAGCATTCTAAGCTTGATGCAAGGGGAACCTTTTTCCCCCTTTAGTGGCAAGTTGATTCACACTGGCTGGTCAAATTCTGGCGATGTCTTCATTTTTTTTTCTGAGAACCATCAAAATCATAGGAAAACTCGGTATATGGAGTGGATTTTCTCAATCCAAAAAACAAACTAAATGAAATGATGAGTCATGAGTTATATGTCTCTTTTAAATAAGAAAAACTTTTCTTTAACATTTTTCTGCTTTCATGTTTCTTGTATTGATGCATTGGAAAGTACCGCTGATGCAACCCCACGGTATTTTAACCAATCTACTAGTTCTGAAAGTTGAGTAGAAACCCTTATAATGTAAGATTCTCTTGGGTGAACATTGAGTAGTCACTTCTATGTCTAATCCTTGTCTCTCCTTCTGACTTAGGTTGTGAACGTCCCAGAAAAGGGTGCTCGGAAGCACCCCAGAGGTGACAATATTCAGGTATTCATGTGCTGTGGTTTAGAATGCAAAGTTGCAAACTTGTGGCTGTTCAAACAAAAATATATTTTAACTGTTATGAGTTGTTGGTTTTTCCCCTTATTTTTTTCTCATTTTCGTTGATAATTCACTCAATATTGATTACTGAAGGAAAAGAAAACATCATTTTTCCTTCTGCAGCACTACTTATATATTCACATCTTACTGGTTGGCATCCTCATGGAATCCTTCATGCTTTGAGATGATTTGAATTTTTCCATTATTTCTTTTTGATATCCTTTCAGACACCTTACTGGGCCATGGGCTCTACAACAATGGAATTTATTCCTCTCTTAAACCTAAAGACCAAAATTCTAATGAAATTAAGATTCAATTCCAGGTCTTGGTACAAAACCATCTGGAGACTGTTCCAAGCATCACTAGTCAGCACTTTTAATTTACTTGCGTTGCTCCCTCTTTAAGATCGGTTTTTTTTGTTTATTCCTTTTCACAGATTGACACAAAAGACATCCTGTTTCACTAATGGCGGTGCCTTCAATGATCTAGAGAAAACAATATCTGAAAGGTTGTCTCGAATAAAAATCACAAATCTTTTTTCCTCTTAACGGTATTGTTTTTCTGCAACTTGAAGTGTTCTACATCCATTTCAGACGCCAGGATTCTTCTATTGGATTTGGTGCACCGGTACGTGCAAACATGAGAACTGGTGGTCCGACAGATGCTGCTGTGGCATCATCATTATTGGAGACTGTAAGTGCACATCGACTTCAACTAACAAGTAACAGTTCATAGCCCTCTTGTAGAACATCCAAATTTCTTTTCCAAATCCAACTAACAATTAGGCATTCACACCCTATATGAACTCTACCATGTTTTGCAGGTCGAAAGTAGTGATCTTATTTCATACGGTTTAATACCTGAATTTGGTCGATTCCCCATCCTTGTTAGTTTGTCAGCTCTCACTGAGAATCAACTTGTTGAGGTAATATGATTTAATTTGAATTGTTTTCATCTGGTATCTTCTAAAGCAAATATTGAAAGATGTGTCCAAACATTCAAATGCTTCTATCCAGTAGTAATCCTTGTTGGGGAAAAACATATCTAGTTGAGGCTATCTAGTCGAAATATTTGTATTAACACGTCTTTTGTCCAATGTAGTAATAATTCTTTGTTACATAAATCCCTAACGAGATAGAAAAATGTCTGGGAAGCAGTACAAGAAGATGTTCATGAATGGGGTAAGTTTCTATTCTCAAACTTAATCTTTATGTGAGACCTGAGGAATCCGTTTTTCATTTTGTTCCTAGATACTTTGCGGGCTTGCATCATCTGTCCACATCACTATCCTTAATCCATACTGATTTAGCTATTCTCATTCTCTCAGGTCAAGCTGCATTTCACAAAAAGTGCTCTGAGATTAATTTCTAGAAAGGCAATATCCAAAAACACTGGGGCTCGAGGCTTACGGTCCATATTAGAGAATATTCTGATGGATGCAATGTACGAGGTATGTGTCTTTTTCTTATCTGATACAAAGCTGGAAACCTGGAAGCTTCTGTTTGTATGAATCATCTGAGTGATCCATGATACATATTCTTCAAGAAGCATTTTCCTATTTGAATGGTCCAAATTTTACTTATTGCTGCATGTGAGGCCATGAAAGAGACGTGAAATGTGCAATTTCCATAGTAACACTTGATGAATGCTGTTTCTATTGCAGATCCCAGATGTAAGAACAGGCAATGATATCATTGATGCTGTAGTCGTCGATGATGAAGCTGTTGGATCTGATAAGCCCGGATTTGGAGCCAAAATACTATATGGAAAGGGAGCACTGGACTGCTATCTTTCACAACACAAAGAGACAGAAACAGCCATGGAGGGTTCTTCTGATGGTGAGAAGCTGAGGCAGAAAATTCCTTCATAGTCGCCAGCATGTAAACAAACGTCTCATGGTGAGATCAATTCCTGTTTTCATACTTGTACATAATAAGTTTAAGCAGAAAATCTTAATTTTTAAATAATTTAATTTGCAACCATGCTACAATTCTTAGAAGTTTTCATGGCATCATTCAATTGTGCAGCAACTTAAGTTAGTTAGTGGTCCAGATTATTCTGTTGAGTGCTTGTAGATGGATTCCCAAACGTGAAAAAGAAAAAAAAGTAAAAAAAAAAAAAACAGACATCTCAAAACTCCATGAATCATCATCATCAAGTACAAATTGAGTGATGGGGATGATGAAGACAGAAGACCAAAGAAACAACGAATCCATCATCTCTTGTTCCTGTGATTTGTTTTACTCAGACTTTATGTGAATGATATTGAAGCAGTATGGGTGATATATGGATATATATAACCTTCAATGGCACAGGACATACATAAATATTTGGTGGGCTGTAGTAAGGGGAAACCTGTAGTTTAAGCTTGGGTGGGTTTTCACTAGCCTTGTAGGGGGAGGAGGTTTAACAGGTTAGGCAGGGCATCAACATCATGAGATCGTGGAAGCAACCACCAAGAGAAGAGCAGAGAAGCCATATGGGAAAAATTAAATGTTAATTTTTCCATTTGTAGGTGGAGAAATGTTGGGGTGTCCAATCAAATTGGAATGGGGGCAAAGGGAAAGAGGGAAGAGGAAGAGGGAAGAGGGAGGCAGCTGAGAGAGAGAGAGAGAGAGAGAGTTTCAAAAGGAAAAGCAAGCAATTATAGATAGAGAGCCTTTCCATGTGTCATCATTCTCCTCCCTTGTTGACACAACACAACACAATGTGGTATCATGCATAATGCCCTCATTTCCAGTTACTAATAACTAATTACAAACCCTGACTGTGCCCTCCTTCCTGACTTCCCTTCTGGTAGTTTTATTATTTACTGAAAATAATGGCCTCTTTGGTTCTTGTTTTAAAATTGCTCTTCAAGAACAATTTTAAAAATATAGAAAACGATATTTTAGTGTTTTTCTGAAAAACTGTTTTTATTCTCTTAATTTCAGTGTTTTCTGTGTTTTTTTTCATAACAAAAGAAAACTGTTTTAAGCGTGTTTTCTTTATTTTGCTTTGTTATTTTTGTTTGAAAGCGAAGCAGGTTTAAAACGATAGCAAAACACGCCTTACCAGGTCTATTTAATTCCATAGTTTCAGAGTAGGTCGAGCTCATATCCTCTTCTTACATTATTCTTGCTGCTTTCTGCATCCCTAAATGAGGCTGCCTTTCTTGACAAGTGAAATTTTCACTACTAACATCTCTTAGGCTTTTTTTTTTTTAAATCCGAAAAGTATTAAAGAAAGAAAATAGAGAATAAAAGTGAAAGAAATAATATTTGGACGAAAATAAAAATAGGTTTAAACGCAATAAATTAATTTTATATGTTTATTCAAAATATTTATATTTGTTTTTTTTTTTATTATAAAGGGACTAAGAACCTTAAAATTATATAAGGAATTTGAGGAATTTTAATTATTTTTATTTTTATTTTATTTTCATAGTGAAGCTAAATATGGAAAATCATTTTTAAATAACGTATTTTTATTTCCCTAATACTTTTCATTAATATACTTGATTCTATATTGTCAAGTTATGAACGGTTTTGTGGGTTTATAGCCCCAGTGAGACTCCACTCACAGCTTTGATAGTTAGCTTTTAAAAGTGATTTTACATTAAAGTGGTTGCTGTGGTATTAGGAAGCAGGTTAAGTTTCCTTGTGGAAGACCATTTTCGAAATTATGAGAGGGTGTTACCTGCAAAAGGATGGGATTCGTAAAATCGTAAAGCACGGTGAGCGTTAGTTCTAAAAGAGAGGGTGGATTGTAATGACCGCTTTGCGAGTCGCAAGTAGATGATTACAGTTTGACTTTATGAGTTTATACCCAATTAGGCTCCCCGTCCTCCTCCCCGTGATAGCTAATTTAGCTTTTAGGATAAGGACAGTTCTAAACAAAAGTTTTTTATTTAGAAGTAAAAGTAATTGTCAATGATTTTATTTTATTTTTGGAGGAAAATAATCGTGTATATTATTAACACATTCCTAGTATTCATGGTTAGAAATAACTGGAAACAACCCCGAATGCTTTTGTTGAATAGGAATAGGACAAGGAGTCATTACCAGAAGTGCTCCAAATCCTTTGAATATGAATTATGAACTGAACCGAGGGAGGAGGGAGGGAGGAGAAGGGACAAATCCAATAAAATTAGCAAAAAGTCAAGAGTCCCAATGGACAAGGTGAAAACAACAACCCAGACAAAAGACCAATTATTCCAACCACTAAATTAAATGTGCTTCTAGTTTCTCCTCCAATTATAGAAAATATTAATTGAGTGCTTAATCATTAAATCAATATAATCCACAATATATATATATATATATATATATATATATATAGATATATATATAGATATAAGATATATGTAAAATTAGTTTTTTATTAAACATGCTACAAACTCATGTATTTTTGGCAAAAAAAGTTGTGAAATTCTTGAGCTTGGTGGTATAGAAGACAGATATCGACTAGTACGGATATATCGATGCTTGGATTTCACGGATATATCGAATAATACGGTAAATATCGGTGGATATTTTAATAGTATAAGGTAAAGCAAGAATTAATAAAACTCATTTTGAAATTCATGGAAATACTTTGTTAGGCTTTATAAAAAGACATAAATAAACGAATATCTGATTTATTGAAATAATATTAAATTTATAATTTATCGAGTACATTCTGATAAGTAATTTAAAAGCAAAAATGAAGACGATCATATTCCGTTATGTTATTTGATGAAGGGATCGTCTTGATGAAGATAATATTCGTAAGATCTTGAAATATTGAGATAAAATAACGAAGAAAAATAATTTGAGAGTTAAATGGAGCTTGGATGTGTATGGATGAGTTTGTAAAGAGATTGTATGATTTTATGGGTATTTATAAAAATTTTGGAGTGAAATAGTTATTAGAGTATTTCTGCGATATTTCCGATATTTAGCGATATTTTAGATATTTTTTGAAATTAAATGCCTTGGCCCAGCGTGTCTTTCATGATCGCGATTTTCGGTGGAAAAATCGGTTTTTCTATAACTTCTTACCGATCACCGTGAAAACCGATTTTTTTGGTGATATCGGCCAGAAAAAAGCTAGATTTTTGTTTAGGTAACCCTTGTTTTTAACAAAAATTAATAAATTCTTAATTCCTGGCATTAGAATCTGACTCTCTTTCCTAATAACTTTTTTCCTTGGTTTACTTTATTTTGTATGTTTCTTCTTATAATCATAAATCCTTTCTTTCTCTCCTTATCTTAAAATTGAGGGGAAAGTGGGAAGGGGAAGGGGAGGTATTTTAAATATATTTTAAGAAAAATATATTATAATTTATTAAAAAAAAATAAAAACTAATTTATTTTGTTCGGATTTAAATCTCCTTTTTTCCAACCAAATTATAACTTTGCAAAACAAAACAATATTTTGATCTGTCTTGCAGTCAAAGCTTCTTTTGACTACTGAATCAATCACATCACTCACTAGGGTTTATTTTTGTTTAAAAAAAAAAAACCCCAAAAATATTTACTGTATTTGGGGAAAAAGTAATTGAAAATATTTCCTATGTTTAGCGTATTTTCTAAAGTGAAGAACAGTAAAAATAAGGTCCACTCTAATGCATTAACGGTGTTCTTAACACTCTTTCTCTCTCTTCAGAGAACCTTGGAAGAGAGAGAGAGAAGAGAGAGAGAGTTTAGAGAAAAGAAAAGAACAGAAAGGAAAGGAAAAAAAAACCAAAACAACAGAGAGAGAGAGAAGAAGAAAGAAGAACCTCCTTTTGAGGGGCTGTTTGGTTCTCCGGAATGCATCAACCTCTCTTTTTCTCCCCCATCTTCCTCTCTATCCATCCATCTCATTTTCTCATTTTCTCTCTCCTCATAGAAGAAACAACGGAAAATTTGCAGACGAAGATATTTGAAAATTCGGAAATTTCTAGAAGAGTTCTGGGCGTGTGTTAATGGACTTGGATAACATCGAGTGTGTATCGGACGGCATGGAAGAGGAGGAGATCCACCACCTCCATCACCATCATCACAACCTCAATCATAATCATGCGGTTCATCAGTTCTCGTCCAAGCCTCTTCAAAATGGCGTCGTTCCACCCGCAACTGCGCCGGCTACCAGCGTTCACGAATTGCTTGAGTGCCCCGTGTGCACCAATTCCATGTACCCACCAATCCACCAGGTCAGTGTGTATATGCGTGCATTTCTCCGCCTCTTTAGGTGGTTTCTTGGATTGTTTATTGTATGCTTGATTGGTGGGAAAATATGGGGAAAAGGGTCATTTAGGGTTTAGGCATTGTTCGGAAAGCAAGAAAATCAAGTCTCCGTCAATTGAGATTTTCATATGTTCGTCATTCTCCTTGGGTTGATGAGAAGTGTGGGAGAAGGAACATAAAATATTGGAATTTGAGTCTTGGTTTTTAATGTTTTAAATCTGCTATCAATTAGAACTTGGGCATTTCGTTTTCTAGGGCAACAAAACGATAAGCCTGCTGTAATACTATAGCAATAAATCAATCAACAAGGAAATCGATTTGGGGTTTTAGGGTTGATGGATTCTTGTTTGGTATTCGTTTGTTAGCAGCGTTTGATGTGTTTTACAAATGGGTTTGGACAAATGATTACTTTTGATACGGATGGAATGCCAATTAGTTGCTTTGTATTGATATTGGAGCTGATTTGAAATGGTTGTCATTTTTGAAGTGACTACTTTCATGATGAGGAGAACCCTTCAAACTCTTATATTGTGACTACTTTAAGAAATTATGTTGAACCGTCTCCAGATGAAACTCCATGATAGTATGATTATGATTCCAAAACTTATCCTGAACAATTCTGGTGATCTTCTTGCCTTTATTGTATCAAATAACATAGCAGCTGATAATCTTGAAAGCATCTTTGCTCATCATTCAGAGGTTCAGAGAGAAAGGATATCATAATACACAATACTGATTTTAATCCCATTTGTATGAATATGCATTCTCTAGATGAGATATTACTCCTTAGTTCAATTCAAACATCCATAATTTTTTTTTTTTGATGAGTGAAAGCAATATACATTCATAAAAAAGAAGAGCATCTAGAGGGGGCCATAGGTATACAGGGGGTCGACAAGAGGGTCCTGACAAGGGACAAAAGAAAAGGACATAGGAAGGCAAGACAAAAACCCACCAACCCACAAAAAATTATACTCACCAACCTTCATCTACAACCCAAACCAAGTCAAAAAATAAACTAAGAGGATCTAGGCCTTTCAGCAGTAACACACATGTGACCAAGGTCATAGATTACAAATAAAAGAGGCTTTCATCCTTTGAGTTGAGAAAACTTTGTTTTCAAATGCGATATAGTTCCTTTCACGCCATATGGATCAGAAAATGCTAAGAGGGGCTGCCATCCAAGCTTTTTTATGCTTCTTCCCTACAAAAGAACCTCCCCAAGAGAGGAGGGTCTCTTTAATTGACAAGAGGAGACACCAGTGCTGCAATGATAGCTAAGAGGAATCCACTGCTGCTCAGCCTTTGAGCTGATGGACTAACAAATGTGTAGTCTCCCTCCCACCTTACAAAGAAAACATTTGTTGGCTAAAGCCTTTTCCTTCTTCAAATGGTCAAGGTTTAAAACTTTGCCCCAAGAGGCTTCCCAAGCAAAAAAACCCACTTTAGTGGGAACCCAAGAATTCCAAATTAACTTGTGAGGAAAAACAACATTTTTTTACCAAGCCAAGGCCTTAAAGAGAAGCTTCATTGAAAATCTCCCATCTCTTGTCTCCTTCAAAAGCATCAAGTCATCTTGGCTATCAAAAATTCTCTTCCCTTGAATGGTATTGAGAAGACAAAGGATCTCCTCCAATTCCCAATCATTGAAAGATCTAACAAGCGAGAATCCACCTTCTTCCTCCCACTAGAAAGAGTCCTGGCTTGACCCTTAGACGCCTCCTTGTTGGCAGCAAGCAAACAAAGAGGGAAAGAGCCTCCTCATCGCACATCACACATCCTTCAGGCATAGCCTTGCCATTCCCGTAGAGAAAGCGACATGGGGAGCCAGTATCCCATTCCTTCTAATCTTCTTCAGTCTTGTCCCAAAGCACCTGCAGAGCTCAGCCAGAGACTCAACCTTCTTGATCCTCCCCAATCTTCCAGTAGATTACATTTCTTTGTGGGGAATTCCTTCATTTGCGAATTGCCAAATCCACTTATTCAAAAGGGCCATATTGATAATAGAGAGGTCTCTAACCCCCAAACCTCCGTCCCTTTTGTTTGTACAAATTGTCGACCACTTAACAAGGTGAGGCTTTTTATCCATTTTACCTTCTCCCCACAAAAGGGACATGAAGTAGATAGGTAAGCATGAAAAAGTGCTACGGATAAGGGTTATCCTCCCTCCTTTCGAGATATACAGTCTCTTTCACAAGGCTAGCCTCTTTTTGAACCGTTCTTCAATCCCATCCCACCACGATCCAGAATTATCCAGGGCCCCGAGAATCCCAGGTGGGGCAGAAGAGCCCCTACCTTACAGCCTAGTTCCAGAGCCAAAACATCTACATCTGTAATCCTCCCCTCTGGAATAATCTCACTTTTGTTCAAGTTAATCCTTAGCTGATATTGCTTCAAACCACATCAACAACTAGCTTAAGTACACCATTTGGTCTACGATGCGCCTGTGAAGAAGGGTATCATCCACATATAACAAATGAGATAATCGACCTCCACTATTTTTCTCTGTGAAGGCCTGGCAGATAGAAAACCTTGACGGCTATCAATGAGATGACTGTGGCCTCCATCCGATCAAAAAGATAAGGGGAGGGTCCACGTCTCGAACCTAGAGCTTTGGAAGGAAGCCAATGGAAGTACCATTCTGACAACGAAAAGATGCCATAGAAATACACCATCTAATCGATTTAACCATTTTACACCAAGCCCATTTATCCATAACTTGAAACAAATCCCGATTCAAATGGTCATAAGCTTTTTCTATGTCTAGTTCATAAAAAAAGCCCTTCTTCCTCTATAACAAATACCAGCAACCTCATTTGCAATTGGTCTTGCATCAAATTTGGGATGTTGACACGACGACCCACCACCTTTTAGTCTATTAGCCATCACCTTTGCCAAGTGCAATATAATCCCCACCAAACTGATTGGCCTAAAGTCATAATATCATTGCATTCTCATTTTTGGGAACCAGCACTAGAAAAGTGGAGTTAAGGCTTCTAACAAACCTATTAAGCTCATGAAATTCTTTGAAAAAACCATAATTTCCTCCTTCACAAAATCTCGACCGAATTGCTAAAAAGCTATGAAAAAACCATTCAAGCCTAGTGCTTTGTCCTGTTCAGGTTTGATAACACTGCAAAAACCTCTTCAATAGCGAAAGGGTCTTTCGGTTTAGCAGCCTCATCCCTCCTAATTTCCTTAAAGCTCATGGTTTGAAATGCCGGTATGAAACCACTCGATGCAGAAGGAAACTACGGAAAGCACCTACCTCCCTTCTAATAAGTTTGCTTCCTGAGCCAATTTCCATTCATTTTGTTTTTCTTGATAAAATTTCTTCTCCTGTGAGAATTAGCCATTTTGTGAAAAAAAAAAAACTGTATTTTTATCTCCCTCCTTTAACTAGAGAATTCTTTGGACTTTGCCTCCTAGGACCTTCCTCAAAGAGACTAATATTTGTGGTTCTACACAGCTTGGTTTTGTCTACGTTTCCTCTAAAGTTAACAGGTTGTCCTTCTCGTTATCATCCTAGTGGCTAAATCTGCCTGAAAGCAAGCTTTCTTCACCTCCTCTGCAAAACATCCATATTCTAGGTTTTAGATGCCCTTTAGAACTTTAATTTTCAGCAAAACAAAGCGGGGAACCCCTGACTCGAAGTCTGCCACGGAGATCTCAACATATCCTTAAAGCCCTCAACTTTCCAGCCACATAAAGGAATGGGGCCTATCCCGATCCTTCCACAACCCCTCCAGCCCCCGAAATTCAATAGGATTGGACAATGATTTGAAGTTGATCTAGGCAGGGTGGATTGAATAACATAGCTGAAGTGGCTTTCCCAGTCATTTGATACTAAAACACAGTCAATTCTGGATATTGAGCAATTTTTACTACCTCCCCTCGGGTGGAACCCCTTGCGGGGGATGTTTCTCAACTCGAGTCTTCTATGACTTGGACGTCTCATAGACAAAGACATTCTCCCCCTTTTCCTGTGTTCACAAGGAAAACGAACCACATTAAAATCTATCTGCACCAAAGGAATATTCCCTGAGCCTCTAACAATTGACTTACTCCCCAGATTCCCTCTTTGCTATCCACAACAAGGCCATAAACCCCAGTGAACATCAATTGAAAGTCGTCCACACAATTTCTAAACCAACAAGAGATCGAAAACAGCCTAAACTCCATATCTACTAGCTCTAAAACCCTCTTATCCTAGAACACAAGAATTCCCCTTACAGTCCCTTCAGTATCCATGGCTCCCCAATCAAGGAAACTACCCACTTCTAAACTGCGCACAATCCCTATATTCATACTCTGAATTTTTGTCTCTTGAAGACACGCTAAGTCCGCCTTTTGAGATCTAATGAAAAACATTATCACACTTTTCTTATCTCGATCATTAGTGCCCCTAACATTCCAAGAGAGAATCTTCACTTTCATTGGAATTTCAAAAGCAATTCCAGTCTATCCCTGTTGGGACCTCTCCTGTTATTCAACCCTTTGTAGTCCATAGAGCATTCCGGGTTCTTTAGTTCCCTTTCGCACTTGGTGGAAGCCATGTGTTCCTTAATCCCTAATTGATACCTCTTTGAAGGCAGTTTCTGCATTAGAGATAAAATCTCTTCCTCATGTCTCTTTACCGAAAAGCCCCAAAATTCATTGAATTTAACAAGACAACTTTTTTACCAACTTTCATTTCCTTTGTCAGAAACAGTCGTACAATGCTCACTTCCAAACTCCTTTTCTGATTCCGCATGACACCTCTAGAATTTAAATCCCACTCCTTGCCATCCACATCAACAATGCAAGAGGTGCGCAGACTTCTGGCGATCTACCTTCCATGAGGCTCCAAGCTAGAAAACAAAAAGGGGAAGAAGAGAATCCCGACCCCCCAAAGAAGAGGAAGAAGACCACTCATACTTGGAAATTGCCTTCACATCTAGGCTCAAGACAGGACTAACCCTTGCAAATGGAATAAAATTCCCTCTCCTCATGACATCTCCCCAAAATTTTGTACGATGTTCAAGGCTCCAAGCTACTAGTTTCCAAGAGCAACATCAGGGGAAGGGATTCTTGAAAAACCTCCTCCGTCTCGATAAAGAAGTGGATCACGAGCCCCTCATTGCATGGAATCGAGGAGAGAAGCCTTAGGCCTCTTCTTCAATGAGCCTTAAATCATTTAGGCCAAATAAATTTGCTCATCCATTTCAAGCCCATCTGTGGGCCCATTTGTAGCTGAATCGGCTTTGGAGAAGGGCTTTAGGCTACCCTTCTTTCTAGCCGATTAAAAGCCATTTTTGAAAGATGAGTTAGCGATATTGGGAGAGGTCTTGATGCCTACTCCAGCCGTCCCGAGACGACTTGACCTATTGTTACTACGATTGAGGTTGCTCTAGACTTACGGTCTTCCATTGGCCTTTGTTCGAGTTCTAATTAACTACTTGACATGACTACCGCCACCATCATCTTTTGCCACCATGTCATTTCATCCTTATGATTACTTTCCATTGAGGGATGGGAAGCGAGTCTTCTCCTCCACTCACTACACCCTTTCTTGCTCTTCTTGATTCATTTCTCATTTATCCGATTTCATGAATCCTAAAAAAATGGATTTTGAAAAAAAAAACATAAGTTTTATGTATCACAATTTAGACCAACATCAAAAAGAAGATTTATGTAAATATTTGTATAGCTTGTATACAAATTGTATTAATTGTTGGGATTTTTGTTGGGTAGATAATTTGTGTTAGGATTTATCAAATCAATTAGATATTGGACTGGATATATCATATAAAAAAAGTTTTATTACTATCGGAATTTTACCATACTTAAAAAAAGATTCTTTCTATTTCTAAAGGAAAGGAATAAGGAACATAGAGTTATAAAACTCTATCTTAGTCAATCTTACAGTCTGAGCATCGTATCTATTTTGGATCCTTTAAATATTGATATATTCTTCGTACATAATATCCACCTAAATAGGAAGAGAAAAAGGTCGTTTTATCAATTAGATTGAAGACGGGGTATCTATTGATCAAGAGAAATAAGGATTCAAAGTTTACAAACAAATGTGGAACTTAATAAATGAGTTTCAACGACCCATGGCGAGCCACAATCCTAACCAGGCCTTCTCTAATTGTTGAGGCTACGCCGCAATAGAGCGTCATGCCTCCATCTTTCTAACTGGAGTTATTTCCTTTGAAAATCATTTTACCCATTTTCAGAACCCTCTTTGCCTCCTTAGGGCTATGAAACTCAAGAAGCAAGAGCCCTCTTCCCATCGTCACCACCTTAAGCGACCCCTCCAAGTTCCACAGAAAAATTTTCGAAGTTCTCACAGTCTTAAGATCCGGAGAAGGATTGGAGCCACCTCTCCACCAGCCCAGGCAATAGTCTAGATGCCCTAGCCTGTCACCCACTTCATTCTCCTCCACCTCAATTCACACCTCTGCCCCTCGAGAGACAGTTTTTGATATGAGAACTTCCACAAATGATTTGGCTCTTGAATCTAAGTGCCTTGATTCCTTGGCTACCACCCACATAGAACTTCCTTACATCTTTCCTTTTGGCTCCACCTCACGTTTATGAAGTTTCCTCAAAGCAAAACGCCGCCTAAGCATACCCTTCCTTTTGGAATAACTATCTTGGAAACTCTTCCAACCAACGTCCACACTTAGTAAGAGAAGGAAAGAACCCACCTTATTTGATCGTCTCCATCCTATACTTTCTACCCTCCTCCTCCCGAAAGAGACCAGTAAGTAATTTACATTGCATTCTCTGCAATCCTCCTCCCAGGCCCCGAGACATTGTAAGCTATAGTCTACGGAGCAGATATAGTAAACCTTTGCTTCTTTTCCCGAATACAACCCTTTAATCTCTTACCTACTTCTTCCACAAATCTCGAGAAGGACTTTGCCTCTATGGAAAACCAGGCCTTCTAGCCTCTCATGAGAGAGTAAAAAAAAGTTTTGAGTATGGCAAACTTGGCAAACATCTTTAATTTTCTTGTTATTACCTGCAACTTTGCGAACTTCAGAGAGATATCCTAGTGCATTTTAGTTGTTATAATGAATTTAAAAGCAGTTTGAGTATCATATCTTTGGACAAGTTATGTTAGATATTTGAATATTATTATTATTAGACTCTTGACATTTCTTTTGCATATTTCAACACCATCTCTATATAAGTTCTTTACATTGGATTTACATCAAAACTTAAGGGCTTTCACCCTTAAAGTGATTTCTAAGGCTCAAAATGCCTTTGTGGAAGGTTGATAGATTTTAGTTACGGTCTCATTGCAAATGAGATACGGATTCAATCTTTATGAAAGTGTTGTTATTTGCAAGTTGGACTAGAAGGCCCGATGACCAGTGTTGATTAGTCTTTCTTTGTTCTGTTTTGACCAAGATAGGGTTTGGTGTTAAGTGGGTTAATTAGATTTTTTGGTGCATCTCCACGGCCCCTTTTTATGTCAATGTAAATGGTTTTCCTCATGGTTTTTTAATAGTTCTAGGGGCCTAAGGCAGGATCCTGTCCCTACCTTTTTGTAATTGTCATGGAAGCTCTCGGCTAGTTGTTAGATAGACGGAGTGGAGGAGTTTCCTTTTGGGGGTGCGATATGGTAGGCGGGGGAGTGTGGGGGTTAAGATCATCTTCTCTTTGTGGACGATACATAATTTTTGTAAGGCCTCCTAGGACTAATCGACTCACCTTTGCCAATTTTGATGTGGTTTGAAGCTTTGTCGGGGTTGACAATCAATTTGGAGAAGAGTGAGCTTCTTCCTGTTGGAAATATTCCTAATGCGGATGAGTTGGCTGATGAACTTGGTTGCAAGGTGGGTAATCTTCCTTCCACCTACTTGGGCTTGCCCTTAGGAGCTAACTGCAAATCAGTGACTGTTTGGGATGGAGTGGAGGAAAAATTCAGAAAAAGATTGGCAATGTGGAAGCGTCAATATATCTCAAAAGGAGGGAGAGTTACTCTCATCAAGAGCACGTTGTCTAAACATGAATTTATTTTATGCTCTATATTTCAAGTTCGAGACAAGTTAGGCGAGAAATTTCTTGTGGGAGGAGGTACATTTGGAGAAAAAACCTCCTTTGTTAGTTAGGCGACAATAAGCTTAAGCAAAGGAGGATTAGAATTGAAGGATTTGGGTTGCGTAGATTGCTGAATAAAGGCACTTCTTTCCAAGTGGTTATGGCGCTTTGCAACAAAAAGGGGGGCATTATGGAATGATGTGATAAGAGCTAAGTATGGGGAGCAAGAGAGGGTGGCATCTAGTTAATGATAAGGTGTCTTTTGTGGTGGGAAATGGGTGAAGCGTGAGATTTTGGAAGGACACATGTTTGGAGAAAAAATGTCACCTAGTTCATTGGGCGACAATGTGCTTAAACAAGAGGATTAGGAGTGAAGGATTTGGGTTGCAATCGGTTGCCTAAACAAGGCACTTCTTTCCAAGTGGTTATGGTGCCTCGCGACAGAAAGGGGCATTATGGAATGAGTGATAAGAGCCCCAAACATGGGGAGCAAGAGAGAGGAGGGGTTGGTTGTGGTTGTTGTTCGGGCGAATTGAGAGAAAATTATGGTGTGAGGGTGTGAAAGGCAATTAGGAGAGGGTGGCATCTAGTTAATGATAAGGTATCTTTTGTGGTGGGAAATGGATGAAGCGTGAGATTTTGGAAGGACACTGGTGTGGGCAAGAACCTTTGTGCTCTTCCTTCCCCTCATTGTTTGCTATAGCTGCTTCAAAAGATGCTTGGGTGAGTGAGCTATGGTGTGGACTGAGCATGGCGAAGAGATGGGCAGCCATTTCACTAGACTTCTTAATGATTGGGAAGTGGAGGAAGTGGAAAGATTCCTTTCTCTTATGGTAGACATGTGGTGAGTGTGTGGTGAGTGTGATGGAAGGCGCGTTGATGAGAAAGAGGCGGTTTTTCTGATTAAGTCTATGTATAAGGCTTTAAGGCTAGATGCCCTAAGTCGTTCCCTTGGGATATGGTTTGTAAGTCTTGTGTGCAGCCAAAGATTTGTTTTTTTGCTTGGGAGATATGGGGAAAGATTTTAACTAATGACCACCTTCAAAAAGGGGGTTTCTCTTGTGTAAACAGATACTACCTTTGTTTTGAGGACGAAGAGACTGTGGGGCATCTCCTGCTTCATTGTGTAAAGACGAGAGTGTTATGGGAGCTGTTGTTCTCTATTTTTGAGGTTGTGTGGGTAAACCTGAAGACTGCTGGGGATACCCTCTTCAGTTGGAGGGGGGTCTCCATAGGCCAAAAAAGGAAGAGTATGGCATGCGGGACCTTTTTGCTTGTTTTGGACCGTTTGGAAGGCTAGGAGTAGGATTGTCTTCAATGATGAGTTTTTCTTTATAGAGAGGGAGAAGACCTCTCTTGTTTTCCTTCTTTGGACAGAAGCTAAAAAATTTATACAGGATGGCCCTTCAAGTATAGCTGGTTTTATTGATTGGGTAGGTTGTAAATGAGTAGGGCTCCTTTTTGTATAGCTTGGCTGGTTTTGGTATTTGGGGTAAGGTTTGCCTTTCTTTTTGTAGTTTCTAAGCCGCTTTTTTAGCTCCTTCCTATTACAATCTCTTTTATTTATCAAAAAACAAAAACTTGAAGGCTTTTACAGTTGTGTGTAGTTTGGAGATTGATTCCCGTAGTTTATAGGTTTTTATCCATCTTAAAACTTAATTGAAACTGTTTCACTATTCCTGCTTATTATGAATAGACTAGTGTTCCTAGTATGAGATACAAATGGGGAATAATTCACCTTCAATTTTGTATGTCCGTGCTTCTTGGTCCTACTTACTGGTAGATCTCATAATAAATCATCATGAAAAGCCATAATAAGTAAGGGACACGTTTTTGGCTATTTAAGAAATTCAAGTCATAATATTTATTTGGTTCTTGAAAGCATCCTTTGCATCAAATTAGATGCTTGATTATTAAGTCTGGTCTCTACTGCCTGGTATGATAGTTCAGGTTCAAGAAATGAATTAAAAAAATGATTTCCTCCTCTACTCTCTTTAATTGGTTATATTTGCTTTCAAGGCATAAAAATTGAGCTGCAATTATTTTAACAAATTAATTTATATTTGCAGTACCTCAATGGACACACCCTGTGCTCTACCTGTAAAACAAGGGTTCATAATAGGTGCCCTACTTGTGAACAGGAGCTTGGAGATATCAGATGCTTGGCACTGGGAGAAGGTGGCTGAATCTCTTGAACTGCCTTGCAAGTATTACTCCTTAGGCTGCCCAGAGATATTTCCATATTACAGCAAACTCAAGCATGAGACAGTATGCAACTTTAGACCATACAATTGCCCATATGCTGGATCCGAGTGCTCCGTTGTTGGGGACATTCCTTTCTTGGTCTCTCATCTCAGGGATGATCACAAGGTGGACATGCACACTGGATGTACATTCAACCATCGATATGTAAAATCCAATCCCCGTGAAGTAGAAAATGCTACCTGGATGCTAACAGTAAGTGTGCTATCGCTTTTTAAAATTTTAAAATTGGATTTATTCTCTCTTTCAAGGATAGAAATTACAAGTTGCCTTAGTGAATTGACCTATATAATGAGTGGTGTTTCCAGGCAGGGGTGTCTCATTGATGTGTGATTCTCTAAGGGAACATTTGAAACCAATGTGGAAATAAAACTATTCTAGGTTTGTTTTCCATGGTGTTGGAATGAGTTTTTCTCGTACTTGGGAATTAAAATTGCTAATGTTATTGAAACCAAAAAGGAAAGAAAATTGGTTTCTTTCTGGCCACTTCATCATAGTGATCCTGCTGAACATAATTCAAATTGCTAATGTTTTTGAAACCAAAAAGGAACGGAACTTGGTTTCTGTCTAGCCACACTCGATACTATTGATCCCTACTGAATATGCTTTTTGAGTATGATTCAGTGCAGCACATATTCAGGAATCGATTGCACATAATTGGTGGTCGAACAATATCTTAGCAAGCAATTACAGTGAATTTGTTGCTGGAATGCAGTGGTGGTCACTATTGAAAATTCAAGAAATTCAACCTGTTGCTATCATCCATCTAGATTACTTTTAATTAGTGGCTTGTGCATCAATCTCTAACTAAGTGCTACACACACTCTTAATATTGCTTGCTGGCTGGCTTCACTACTTGTGTGTTGTTGTTCAGGTGTTCCATTGTTTCGGTCAATACTTTTGCCTTCACTTTGAAGCCTTTCAACTCGGCATGTCCCCTGTATATATGGCCTTCCTTCGTTTCATGGGTGATGAGAATGAAGCGAGGAACTATGGGTACAGCCTGGAGGTTGGAGCAAATGGAAGGAAACTCATATGGGAGGGTACCCCAAGGAGCATTCGGGATAGCCACAGAAAGGTAAGGGACAGCCATGATGGTCTGATTATACAAAGAAACATGGCACTTTTCTTCTCCGGTGGGGACAGGAAGGAGCTGAAGCTGAGAGTTACAGGAAGGGTATGGAAGGAGCAGCAGAATCATGGGCTCTTGGTATTGCATACCCAACCTTTGTAGCTGACACCAAAGTGTTTTTCATTTGTTGTGTGTTTGAAGCCCTTACCTCTCTACTCGTGTGTTGTTGTACCTTTAGTAACCTTAACCTTTTCCCCGTATGTTGCTGTGGATGGAAGTGTTGGGAACATTCCGAGTGCCACAGACAATGGAGGATTTATTAGCTTTTACAAATTGTAAAATAAGCAGCTTTTTCTTCTTTGCCTTCTTAGCCTTTTGCTTGCTCCGGAACTATACACTATAAATATAAAACCAAGAGAGATGTAGTAAATCATAATGTGGAAAGCTCGTGGACCAGCTGCAGAAAGCTATGTTGTATTGTAAATTTGTAATTTGTATCCATCCACCCACCCACCTTACTTAATATAATATAAATAATGACTTCGGCAGGATAGATTGTAGAATAGACAACCAGGTCACAGAGGAAAACCCAGTGTCAGTGTCAGTGTCAGTGTCAGCGATTAATTCGAATACATAAAAGAAATAAAGCAGAATCATTGAAGCTAAACTACAGTCTACATGGGAATGAGTTAGAACATGAGTGGATTTTCCTAATCAAGTATGAGGTTGATACATATAACATGAATGGTTCAAATCAAGCTGACTTTTTCAGTTTTAATTGTAAATTTTGAAGAAAGTTCCAGCTGGCTGTGGAAGAAGATTAATTCCATGAAGAAGACTTAGGTAGTGTTTGTTTTTTTTTTACTTAATGTTGAATATAATTTTTTGAGCTTAATGTTGAATAATAACCCAATAACGTTAAGTATTAAAGTTATTTCTTTTAATATTATGTAGTGAGTAGGGATGTCGATGAAGGCCCGGGGTTATTTTAGTTACCGTTAAGTACCAGCTCTTGTGTGATGAGTTTGATTCCAATTATGTCGGATTTTGATTTATTTTACCGAATCAAGTCGGGTTCGAGTATTATTACTACCATGCCTCGCCCTAGATTATATATTTAAAATAATTTATAAAAATTCGCCAATATTTTTTATTTTATGAAATATATTAATTTTAATATAATAAAAATAAAATATCAAATATAAAAAAAATAAAAAGCAAAAATCAAATGTAAGCAGGGCGAGTTCGAGGAATTTTCACTATCTTGTCAGGCTACATTCAGGCCACCGAATGAGACAGTTTGAGAATTAAAAAAATAAATGGCCAAATTCGAATGGAGCATTGCCGTCACGGCACGCCAGTTGTCATCCTTACTAGTGTGTATTACTAACTTTTCTTTTTATTGGATAATGATGGAGTTTTATTGTTTTGGTGGAAAATGAGCTTTTTTACGAATAGAAAAGCCAAGAATATTAATTTTTACATTTAGGTACCAAAATTTAATGATAAGTCGTAAAAGCTTTAAAAGCAAAAGCAGTATCTTTGGTACCGACTTTTAGCATTAAGTTAAAAAACAAACAACCCCTTAGTTTACCTAATAATCCAATTAGCCATCTTTCACAATGAGAATTATTGATCCTTGAGGGTAGAAGTGAATATGGAGTCTTCATGCATGGACTTATTGAGGAGGCAACTCTGAAACCAATCAATCAGAGACAATAATAATAGACTACAACATTTCCCATCTTTTAAGAAAAGCTAGACCCCGAAATGGGGTGGTGTTGGAGTTTTCCATCTATACCTTGTTGGAAGATTTGAACACCCATTTCCCTACAGTGCTAGAAAGTTCAGCACTGCAGCATGTGCATCCCCCAGAAGGCCACTTTGAGCAATCTGTTCCTTAAGGAAGCTCTCTGACATCTAATTTCTTTCATGCTCCATTTCACAGGTACAAAACCACCTTCCAATTTTACATCCTCTATAGCTTTGTACAGCCCTCTACATTTACCTCATCACAGATCTTGCTCCAGCCAGTGCTCTTTTGCTCAAGTTCATCTTCTCCTGTCAGCCCCCCCTCCCCTCCCCCTTTTCATGAGTGTGCGCAATGCCTGCATGGCATCTTGGCGCAAAGATTGCGGACCCTATTTTCAACATCTACCATAAGTTTGGAGCATTTCGGATCTAGTTACAATGTTTCCAATGCCCCTATTATAAAGAGCCTAGAAGCGATGTAGTCCCCACTGGGTAAAAGTAAAACCCACTACACCACTCAACCCCAGGAAGTGGGCACCAGAAATAGCCCTCTCTCTTGATCCCAGTGATCCAAACAGAAGATACTCAGCAGGAGTATCTCCTTGGCAGTAAATATCAATAATACCAGTCCTAATCAGAGGGGCTTACATGATTGTGATAAGCTGTAGCATTTCAAAGAACCAAATAGTATGTATTCATAGTTTAGTAGAAAATTTTAGAGTTCATACCACAATCATATACATATTCTCCAACACAGGGAAGAGAAGAGATCAACAAATTCTATCCCCCTCCTAACACTTGCCAAGCCTTCATGACAAAAACAGTTACGATTTTACAAATAGTTTATGCCCATCTACAGGAAAACTATATTTAGCATTCTTCAAGTAAACAGTATGTGGAGACATCACAAGAAATGAAATCAAAAGAAATGATCAATAGTTGAGAACTCAAGTTTAATATTTATTTAAAAAGAAGAAAGGGGAAAAGAAATGGAATATTAGAACTCCAATACTTGCTTTTATGGTGGGAATTCACATATTCTCGTACAATAAGTACTTGCTGGTTCCAAAAGAAGATTCAATGGAAAGCCCCAACAGTACTAGAAGAACTTGAACTAGAGAACAACTCATCAAGATCTCCAACATTCTTTAATTACAAAGCAGAAGACATTAGGCTCACACTTCAGACAATTTTTTATCCTCTTTTCCCACAAGTCTTATCACCAAAAAAATTACGCATTTAGACTGTTACCTGCTCAGCCCTGTCATCTCCCTTGACGTCTATATCAGCCGAGTAATTGTCTTTTGTTGCTTCTTCTGAACCAAACTCTGCAGGAGAATCACCAATGCTTTCTTTTTCCACATCTTTCAATTCTCCATTCACAGAAATAGCCTCGACAGTTTTTTCACTGACAACATCAGATTCGTTCTCGGCACCCTTGGACCCAAATAATTTAGATGGCAATAAAGAAGAAACAGCCGCCTTGGCACTGGCCTTGGCTGCCTCTGCGGCTGCAGCCTCCTTAGCTCGAGCTTCAGCCTTCTCCCTTTCCTTATCTTCCATAAGCTTCACCACATCCTCCTCCCTACCTTCCTTCCTTAATTCCTCTTTCACAAATTCTAGTAAATCTGTGGTAAACTCAGAAGGATCATCATCCAGCATATCTCCAATCATTTTAAGTACTTCATCATGCTTCCCAACCTCAAACAATGTGTTCATCATAAACTTATAGCTCGCTTCATCCATCTTAAGCTTTTTCACCATTAAATCATAAAATGATTTTGCCTCATCAATTTTGCCCACTTTAACCAACCCATCAACCAACCTATTATAAACTGCCAGGTTCGGTCTCAGCCCAGTTTCAACCATTTTTCTAAAATACCCAGCAGCATCCTCTGTCCTATTCTCTTTAAAGCAAGTATCCATCAACAATACGTAGGTAAACTCATCTGGGTTCACACCTTTATTTGCCATTTCTCCATAAAGCTCCTCGGCGTCTGCCAACATCCCATTGTTACATAGTTGTTCAATCAAATTATTGTATGACAATGTGTCGGGCCTGCACCTCGTCTCTCCCATTTTCCTAAAAACCTCAATAGCATCTTTAAACCTCCCTTCTCCACAGAACCCATCTACCATCACATTATAACTGCCAAGATTCACGGACAGCCGCCTAGGCGGGTTATGCTCTGCCAACATCCTATCAAACAGAGACATCGCTTCATCAAACTTCCCATTCTTGCTCAACGCATCCAACACCGAATTGAATGAAACTGCACTCATTCTAATTTTAGAACCCTCTGCAACTGCCTCCGCATAGCACTCCATAGCCTCCTTCGCCATTCCCCTCATGAAATACCCCTTCATCAAGCTCCCAACCACAACTCCATCGTCCACATCGCCCAACTTCTCCTTCAATTCTTCGTATAACTCAAAAACCCCATCCGCATTCGAGTCCTTCACATGGCCCAGCATCAAATAACTGTACACAACCGGGTCCGCTTCAAAACCTTTGCCCAGCATTTCCTCTTTGAGCTCCATAGCCCGCTCAACCTTGCCATTGTCCACAAGCCCTTTGATAAGGATTCGGTATGTGGTGGGTGAGGGATTGAATGGGGCGTCGTTGATCAGTTGTTTGTAGTGTTCGAGGGCGGTGTCGGTTTTGCGGCAATCTAGGTAAGCGTTGATGAGAAGGTTATGGGTGACGACATTTGCGGCAACCCCAGCCTGGGTTATGAAGCGGTGGAGGGAGAGGAGGTCGGAATAGCGGGACTGACGGAGTTGGGCGGCAAGGACGCAGTTGACAGTAAAAATGGTGGGACGGCAGTTGGAGTAAATGGAGTGGCGAGTGAGAAGCGCAGCTTCGTCCAGATCATTGACGCGGATGAGGCCGAGGATGCGGTTGTGAAGGTTGAGGCGGTTACCGGAGAGAGCAGAGACGGGTTCTGGGATCTTGGGGGCGTTAGGGTTAACGTTCTGATTAGGGTTTTGGCGGGATTGGGGTTGGGCTTGTTGGGGCTGTTGGTGTCGGAGTGAGGAGAGCGGAGGTTCGATGCGGAGGCGGCGCTTCCTGCGGCGCCGCTCAGCAGCAGCCTCTTCTGGGGTGGCGAAGGAGAGGCGTCGAAGGGAAAGAAACGGCGGCGGCGATGGATGGTGGAGGTGCGGCTTGGTTAAGATTTTGAGGTGGGTGAAGAAGCTGGCTTTGGAGAGAGCCATTAGGGGTAGGGTTGGAGAAGAGGGGGAAAGAGATGAAGCTGAGAGTTAGGGTCTAAGGGAGGGGTTTAGGGTTTAGGGTTTGGAAGGAGGAGGATAACGGAGCTCGCAAGTCGCAGCTGATGGGTCCGTTTTAACTTTAAATGGCAAAATTGGTATTAAAAGCTGTTAAAATAATTTCGGAAAATTTAAAATAAAAAAACTTGGATTTATTTTTCAGTTTTAAACTGAAATAATGCGTATGAAATAAAAAATTATTAGGATTGTTTTGTGGTCAGTATTATGAAGTAATCTTTAGAAGCGTCTCAAATGAGTGAATGAAAATTTAAATATAGATCTTAAGATTAAAAAAGCCGTTTCGATGATGAGCGATAAGGTATTCAGGCGATCGTTTAAAAATTGAGCGTCTAAGTATATTTTCTTTCACCAAAGTTCTTTGAAGTTGGTAAAGTTTTAATTTAGAGCATCCCAAAGTTTTATCTATCCTGTCTGTGATTTTCACCAGTTTCTTCGTAATAGTGCATCGTGTAAGCCGTTCGTTTATATCAGCTCGTCTGTTATAAATTGCATTTGTTGAGGCGAATGGAATTTTAAAATCCTTGAGAGCAACATTATTTGTGGTGAATAGTTTCAAATGTTCTTTATAAACTATTCACTAGCGTCTTCTTCGTTATTAACAATATTTAGGAAAATTTGGTTTTTCGATTTAATAAATCCCATATTTAGGCTTTTCTTCCCGTGTTGGAATCTTTCACAATGGGAGCAAAAGTTTCTTAGTGAATAGTTTCTGTAATATTTGAGCAAATATTGCTAAGAAACCTTCGGCTGTGATAAATGTTTGAAGGAGGAAAAATCCATATTTCTTGCCAATGTGAAACCTGGTGTATGGAAATGATAAATAGATGAAGAGTACATAATCTTATTCGTAAGGAAGAAAGAGTAGAATGGAATAGATTTATGATGGGCTTTCAAAACTTGATCTTTATTGGAGATCTTTAAATTAAGCTTTGGCCAAATCTCAAAAGTGACTTTTGGGAGCAAAAATATAGACTTTAGATCTTGATTTTTAGATATTTCTTTGGAAATCTTTCTTATTGCTCATTGTTGGGTGGTTTTTTAATTTGGCATCTATGTTTGGCTTTTGCTCCAGCTATTGGAATGCTCTAGCATTACTTTGGCTCCGAGTTAGCAAAAGCATCTATTATTTTTCTCAAAAAAGTTCTTTACGTCTTTAACTAAAGTTTATTAGAAACGTCTCGTGGTGGCGTTTAAAGTTTAAGTATCTAAAAATGTATTAAGTTTGCAGTTCTGTGGCACAATAATTCACGTCGCCTCTGCCCGTTAATCTAAACTTGTGAAGTATTTCAAATAAGCTTTGACATCGATTTGCCAATGCGATCCAGGATCTTGAGTTATGGTCATCAATACCTGATGTCTAAGTCCTTGCCGTTACAGAAAATATTTTCTGCCTACCAGTATTTAGGAGGGAAGTACCATTCCTTCTGAAATCAAACTTAAATTAAGTATGAATAAACTAAGGTGAAAATTAATAAAACAAATTATTTAAATAGTTAATGGAATATTGATGAAGATATGTATGTTAATGACAATAAAATAAATTAATTCGTATCAAATAGCTGTTATATTTAAATTTCTATTTTAAATTATTCACAAAAATATGATTTATGGTTTTTCTTTATTAATCTTATTTTATTTATAATATTATAAATTGATACAAAAATATTTGTAATTTAGTTATTTGGGAAAAATGGGTTTGGAGTGAAATGGGGCGTCGTTTGTCATTTTTTGCCAAAAAGCGGCGTCGTTTGGCTGCAGAACCACGAGTGCGCCTTGACCGCGGCGTCGTTTGGGGCGGCTTTCACATGGCCCAACGACATCGTTTTGGGTAAATTAACGCGGTGGCTTAGCGAACACGTCGTTTGTTATTTGGTAAAATAAATAAAAAGCGGCGTCGTTTTATACCATCTGGGAACAAAAGCGGCGTCGTTTCGCTTGCCAAAACAACTTCCCTATTCGTCGTTCCATTTCTTTGGCGGTTTGGGGGGAGGGGAAGGAAGAAGAGGGGCGGCCGGTGCGACACCCGCGCGTTAGTCGGAGATAGCGGCCGGTGAAGCGGTGGATTTGGATAAACGAAGCTAGCGAGAACGACCAGAAAGGTGGACGACGAGCGCGATAGCGGCAGCCAGAGGTTGGCTCTCCTCGTTTCTTCCCTTCTTGGTCGTTACTTGCGATTTCCTCGGACTGCAAATTCTTTGTATGGAATTAGTTTGGGTTTTTTGCTATTTATTGAAATTTTGTCCGTTGTTGGGATTAATGGATTCGAGTTTTGAAGATCTCTGTTTCATGGTGTGCATATTCTACTTAGGAATCTACGTTTGGAGAATGTTGGTTTTTTTGGATTCGGTTTTTTGGCTCCACGGGTGTGCGTCGTGACTGCTTCAATGGCTATAATCTTGAGGTAGGAATGGTTTTGTGGATTTCTTATGAAACGATGATCATTATGTTCTTGCATGTTGAAACATCACTTTGTTCATCGGAACAAGCCACACTCTGGTTTTCTCATTGTTGGAGCTGGTTTTTCCCAAAGCATCTATTTTTAGCTTTTGCTCCCTGTTTTGCTCCACTGCTCGAGTTGCTCTTAATGTCGCTATCTGTGACAGCGGCAATTTGAATTATCAAAATGTATGGCGAAGCGATAATTTTGATGGTGATAATCGCAGCTAATTGGAACAACGGGCAATTAGTCTATATAACATACGCCTGTGGGGTTTCTTCATACGCTCTGCTTTCATCTCCGTTCCTCCTCCGCTCTGCTCCTCTCCGGTCCTCCTCCCCTCTTCGGTATGCTTTCTTCTTTTCCGCATTCTCTTTTCATTTATTAATTTGTTGGATGTATATTTTTTTTCTCAACGTTTTTCTGCCCTAAATAGGAAGTATTTGCATTTTCTTTTGTCCCCTTTGATTTCTTTCCATTTTCGTTTGCATTGGTGGGGTGATGTTAGCCTTGTATTGTAGTTCTACTGGGTTGATTCAATTTTTTTGTATTGGTTGGTTTTTGATGAGTTTGGCAATTGGAATGTCCCTGTTTGGTTGCCATAAATGGTTGAAAGTGTGAGTTTTTATTATCTTGAGGAGAATGGTTGAAGGAGGAGCAGGTTTGCGAATTTGTATGTTTATTTTAATTTTTAATTTTCTTTCCTTTGATATACTGTATGGGTAATCTGAAATCAATTCTCATGATTGGAATCAGTTCACATGAAGATGTTGAGTTGCCATACATGTATAGGAGATGCAATAGATAATAGTCTCAAATTCCATCTAATAATTTTTTTTTCCAAGCTAAAAAGGGTCATTCTTTCAGATGGGCCAAATTATGGCCTTATCGATATTTGGACACACACACACACACACACAATCACTTATTGAAAACAGTATCTTATGCAATGACTTTGAGAAGTAGTGTCGGCTCACCTGTATTCAGACCCGTCTGCTAAATAAGCTCATAACTTCCTGGATGGAATTGGTGTTTAACAATCCTTTAAATCTTCACTACCCTCGCAGACAAATTGACACATCTATCATAGCCAATTTTGGGCCTCCACGAGGCCAGTCCATCTTTCTAGCGAGCTTCACTTTCTTCTCTTGGGTAGCCTTTAGCTTCAAACCCCTGAATAGTGGCCTGTCACGTTTATGTAGGCTGAATTAACCTGAACAACAATTCAATATAGACAGACAGATAAAGCGGAAAAATGGAGTTGCACAGTAAGAAGGCTATGATTATAATATCTACACCAGCTTCAAGGTAATCAAGATGGACCTGCTCTATCAAGCAACTTGGTAAATTATGCAAAGATAGAAACCAGTAATTATCATCCCACCATGTCAATGAATGGGATGGAAACATTTCTTCTTGGCTTTTTATGAAGCCGTCTCATTCTTTGCAGTTAGCCCACATAGATTGTAATTTATGCCTTGACATCGATGACCAACCTCCATCCCAACAAAATAATCATGACATGGAACTTTGCGACACGACGAAAAAAAAAAATCAAGCGGTAAAAGTATCCGTTCTTAAAGAAAATTATATTCAAGTGAATCTTAATCACCTTTGTCAGTGATGGATTGGGAGTATGGTTATGGCTGGTTGGGTTGCTCTGAAAATGATTTAGAAGTGGTTTTGTGGGTGGTGGGTGTTTGAACTTAATTTGAGTGTGTTTGGAAGGCGTAAAACGGATGCGGGAACATGTTTTTTGTTGCAGTAGGAATAGGTCTTTTATTTATTTATTTATCCTGTCAGTGTTTGTGAGATGATATATGTGTTAATGATTTTAATTGTCTTAGAGGAGTCTGAATGATGGATTGTGCTCTTTCTGGTCCATGAAAAATGATTGGGTTTGTTATTTTTGTTTGTTATGCTTTACATTTGCCTTTTTTAGTGTGAGTCATGATCAAGCATTTTCATATGTTTCTTGTTTATGCCTTCTGGACTCGGGCAAAAGCTGTATCTTATTTTCAATCTCTTAATGTAATTGATTTTAGGGGTTGGTATGATTTTTCTTTTCCCCCTCATTTTAGGTGGTTGTGTTTAGTCTCTAAAAAGTTTTTGAAGAAGGATGTGATGTTTTTTCTCATAGATAGGATGAGAAATGGTCATTTCGTTTTTGACGTTGTGTATTTCTTGGATGCTTCATTTTGGTTTGATGGTCTGTATTAGGAATAAGAAGGTACTCTATGTTGATTTCATTGACCTGTGGTCACTATACAGGCCATGTGGTGCCGTCTTTTTATTTTATTTTGTTTGTTAGGCTGTGCGTATTTCTCATGTCTCTGAGGACGTGGCATTATTAGATTTATCTTCTTACATCAGCCAAATATTACTTTAAAACCTTAAAACCACGAAACCAACCAAAACCCAAAACCCAAAAGCAAATCGAAAAACCACTAAGCGATGATACCCAAAACCCCCCCGAAACCTCAACCTAAACCTAATGCCTGAACCAAAAACCCAGAAACCCACAAAACCTATGCCCTAAGACTCTAAGACCACAGATCAGAGACCACGAAACCACCAATGCCACAAGATCCAAAGACCACAAAACCTAGAACCAAAAACCCGAAAACCTAATGCCCTAAATAATGTGCGAAAACCCCGAAAACCACCCCAAACCTAATGTCTTACCTTGAAACAAAACACTAAAGCACAAAAAAGAAACCCCCCAGCTCAATGCCTAAGGCCTTAAAACCCAACCCAAAAGCCCCAAAACCCTTAGATGTAAACCACTAAAACCTTAATATACTAAGCTAAAACCCCTAAACCTATTATAAGACCTAAAACCACAGAACCCAAAAACACAAAACCTAATACCTAAAACAAAACCTAAAACCATAAAACCACAAAACAAAACCTAAAACCTTAAAACCACTAAACCACAAAAAACCACAATGCCTAAAAGCGATATCCTAAAACCAAAAACCTAAAACCACAAAACCACACAATATACATAACTAATGCTTTATAATATAAAAACCTAAATTTTAAATTAGTCGATTTGAAATGTCATATTTTATTTTTTAGAACTTTGATTGTCTTCCTTATGATAAAGTTGATGTGATATCATGATAATAACCTCTCATATTATTTAATTCATTTGGGACCATTTTGTACAAGTCAATTATGTATGTTTCAACTATTACCGTGATATGTTATTACAATGGACAATTATTGAATACTGAAACATATGTGAAATATGAGGGGAGAAAAGCTTGTATTGTGCCTTTGGATGTACCCGTTGAATGCACTTTTGAACAATTGACTGATATGATATACATAGGGACATCCATTGACAAACAAATGTTCAAATTAGTCCTCAATTGTAAGTATCCCCTAAAAAGTGGAAATAGGTTTGGAATTGGCATGTGAGTGTAGCCGAATGTTGACAACTTAGCTAACATAACTTTACTATCGGTGATACTGAATCGTATATTGAAGTTGTTCGAAGTCAAGGCACTGTTAATCACTCAGCTGCGTAGATTTATTGTTTATGATAATTACAATGTTCCACTCACTATGGTCAGGTCTGTTACGTCCAATAATGACATACCGGAGTTTTCGAGTTGATGAAGACCACAGCTTATGGAAGAAGGTAATGATGAATGGTAAGTGATGAAGATGTTACTGATAAGGATCAGACAGAGACTTTTGTTGCTGGTTTGATGGGCATGCATCATCCTTCCGAACTTTGAACCAAGTTTTGGAAAATGAGCAAGGGATATATGTCTCTACACAAGTACCATCTTGTGATATATCAAATAACCCAGATGCTGAGACATTGATGAACTATCTCCACGTCCATTATCACTTACCACCAACGCCCACCTGAACATGTCAGTAAATTCGGCATTGTCATGTCGTGCTGGTCGACCTACGGTGCAGATACTACCGCTTATTTGAGGAGAATTTGTAGTTGGCCAAGTTTTTTAATTCTAACTGACTAAGTAAGAGGTCGCAAAGATGTACTCCAAATTAAAGCACACCAAGAGTTTGTCATCATTGATTCAAAAAATTACTGCTTTTAAGATGTAAGAGAAGGAGGAAGAATGTCACCGGCCCATGGAAGCTTCGTGGCAATGGCTAGAAAGATAATTTGCTTATTTGTTATCAACAAATATATAGGGCCGCATACTTGTGTCAATCCTTACTTGAACCGAGACCATCATCAATTGGACTCAAACTTGGTTGCTGCTCATATGAAGGCAATTATTATGGCACAATTCACATTGAGTATGACTGTTATTCAAGCAAGTGTGATGGAGAAATGGGGATCTGAAATATCATACAAAAAGGTCGTTGGATGGAAAGCATAAAGCAATTAGGACAGCTTATTCGGGTGACTTCTCTCGCCATATACGACGCCACGCTTTGTTTTCACATAGAAAGCAAGCAAACTCTCGATGTGTTGTAATTTGAAAAACATGTGACATTAATATACCAAACACTGAGATATTCCAACGCGTGTTCTAATCATTCAAGCCATCTATTGACGGGTTCGAACATTGTCGTCTGTAATGAGTATTGATGTTACACATTTATATGGGAAGTATAAAGACACGTTGTTGATTGCTATGGGGTGTGACGGAAATAATCAGTTGTTTCCATTGGAATTTGCTATTACAGAAGTCAAGAATACTGATAGTTGGGGATGGTTCTTAGAATGTATAAGAAATGTAGTTACCTGAATCCACGAGAATTTGCAGGTATCATATCCGATGTATATCCAGTATTACGGCAAAGAACACGACCGATCCCCATCTTGGTCGTGGGTCGCACCATCTCGGGCCTATCATAGGGATTTGCATACACGCTATCTTGCAAGCAATTTTATGACCCACTCAAAGATAAATCGTTAAAGAATTTGGTATGCAGAGTGCCTTTAGCGAGCATGTAACGCAAAACTCACTGCTGCCATGGCTACAAATTAGAGAATTAATTCCAAGCAGTCAACAATGCTAGAGGCAATCCCTTTCGCTATAGGCTCTTTCACATGATGGAGGTCGGAGATATGGGATAATGACAACCAACATTTCTGAGTATTTAAATAAAGGTCCTTAAAGGAGCTCGTAGCTTACCGCGAATCATTAGTACAAATTCACCTTCTTCCACCTAAACAGCTACTTTGTCAGTAAGAAGGAACTAAGCGCTACTAGATTAGCATCCGATGAGCAGCCTCACCCATATGTTGATGCTTTTAGATTCGTGGTTGTGGTTGCTAAGGCTCGGGTCGATGGAAATTGTTCTTTACGATCACGTATAGGGCCGATTTCATGTCAAGTCAAGGAGTGGTCGAACGCATCACCTCAACTTACAAGACAAAAAATTTACATGTGGAAATACACTGATATATGGATTTCCATGTAGCCATATCATAACAGCATCTTAGCATTGATGTGTTGACTTTCGACTTTTTGTGCAAGGCTACTACAATATGCAGTCGTACTATGATACATGGGCAAGCTTGTTTCATCAAATATTCAATGAAGATGAGTGGCCTCTTTATGATGATCCTACGATTGTACCACCTGAGGCAATGAAATGCATGGGCAGTGGACGTCCTAAATCAACTCGGTTGCATAATGAAATGGACATTAGGGAGGGCAAAACAACTATCACATGGGTCAGGTAAACAATCAATAAAGCAATCGCGATCTCAGAAGAATAAATCAAGTACAGTAAATCCATGTGTCCGAATGTATGAATGTAGTTGTTAAACATAAAACGAATGTATGGTGAATTGCAGAATTTACATAATAACCACCAATGTGTTTGGGATTTATGTAAGGGGATCTCATATTCAAGGAATTTGGAATTTAAGAAGTACGATTTATCCAAACACAGTAATCTTATATTTTGAGATAATGTACACACTACTTTGTTTGTATATTCTTCTACGAAATGTTTGTGTTTTATGTGTTTTATTATGGTGACCAAGTCTATCAATGTGTTTCTATTAATATTTGCACTCATGATTTATAATGGTCTTTCAAACATCGAGTTATAAGATATGGCGATTCGGAGGAAGCATGATGCGGTCAGTGATCCATCTTTGTCTTGGTATTTACTAAGAGCGGACCACAGTCCGCCAATGAATCTGAGCATGTATGTAATATTGTGCCCTTCAAATTAATGTTTCCGGTTCCATTGCCATGTAATTCTATATATTCAATTGTAAACTTGGTTTCTTCGTTACTTGTAATTCTAGGAATTACTCCACTCTACTTGACAAATGAAAGACTTCCATGGTCGGATGGATCATGTTCAGTCATCATGTGATCAGTGTAGGATCTATCATTATATCTGGTTGAGCCATCACTTGATCAAAATTAATACACTTATCCTTGTCTCGTCGAGAGATGGCGGCCGAAACACAGTTTATCGTAAATCGGTCGGAGAGATGGGATCCATTCACATGATGTTGTTGTCATCCTTGGCACTATATCAATGACCCTCTGATCCACGGGGACAAGTGTGCTCAATGTGGCGAAGTTGTGCGCTGACCTACTCAGTGTCACCCCACCCGCTCATGCTCTCAGTGTAATGCCCCAAAAATACCCTAGAATTTTATAATAAAATTATTATATATTTCGTGTATAAATTGAGCCAACTTGGTATTTTAAAGGGTATTAAAGTATTGTATAAATGATTATATGGCTAAGAGCCAAATGCAAATGTCATACTAAATGAAATTGATTTATACAGAAATTTAGCAAGTGAAAAATGGCAAATTTGGAAATATGAAAAATGGGACCTAAATGTCCTTAATATAAGAAGACAAATAGTAAAAATAGTGAAATTTGGAATAGTTCGAAGCCTAGAGAAATTCTGATCTGGGATGGCCAAACAGGTTTACAATAGATTAAATTTGTTTATAAAATTTAGTGTTGCAGAGAAAAAAGTTCTTGGGTTGAATTAGAGCAGTTGGAATATTTACTACGATTTCTGAGCGATGAGTGCAGTGAAATGCGAAAACGGGATTTTAGAAAAATATTGAAAAATGACAAATATTTAAAGAATATTAAATTACAGGATAATGAAATTGACAAGGGCGAAATAATTTGTTTTAGGCCGAAAACGGATCGAGAAATGAAAGAAAAAAGGACATATGAGTCCTATTTATAAAAAAAATAAAAAAAATAAAAAAATAAAAACGAAAAATATCAAAAGAAATGAGACACAGACAGAGGACTGCGCGGGAGAAATTTTTTTTTTTAATTTTCTGTCTTTATTTCTTTCTCATATTTGTAAATCGGATGTCGAATTAAGTGGACCCAGGAAGCGAAAAGTCTTCTACCGGCAGGGCCTGTCGTGGTACCAAAAACATGGGATTTTGCGGTGGTGAGACAGAAAAATCCTAATTTTGGATTTTACTACCGGATTTGATTCTAACGGTCGGAATTTTTCGGACTAAGAGTTAAGTTACTCCCCACGCCTTTACGAGCCCTATGCATGATCTTGAAATCCATTTTAGTTTGCTGTTGTTTCCATGTGAATGAATAGTAAATATGTAAATGAATACGTATATGAGTAGTGAATATGAATAGTGAATAGTGAATAGTGCATAGTAAATAGGTATATGAATAGTGAATATATGAATGAATAGATGCATATATGGTAGAAATATAAGAATTAGTATGAAACGAACTCCGTTTCGGGTGTTCTTAGACTCACATCGTCCGTTGGTCGAGTCATCTGTATATAGATTAAAGAGTTGAACCTCATATTAAACAAGAAGTCGTCTAACCCACAAAACTACTGTGCCTTGAAATAATATTGTTCTTTAATGATTTTTGGAATGAAGTGTAGGGAGGAAAGAATGGCCAAATTTAGATTCTAGGATTGGAATCAAAAGTGCAAAGATTTTTTGGTTTGTTCTACCTTTTCTTATTCTCGTTTCCAAATTTAAATGTTTGTTCCTCTAAGCTCTTATACTTATTTCAAATTTTGCATATTTATTCTTTATATTTCTATTCATTTTATTATTTGAAATATTTGTTCTAATCATAAGAAAATTATATTGAATTGTTATAAATGATTTGAAGAATTTGATTACTATATAAAATGTTTGCATATGAAAATTGCATGGCTGTGAAGTGAACTATTTACAGTATATATTTGTCTAGCATAATACTTTGCTATAAGATTTGACATGCCTTAATAGAATGTTAACGATTTGGATTTGTAATTCAGGATGAGTGAAGGTATACCAATGAGGTCTCGGAAATAGCGATCTATGAAACAGTTATGTTGATGTGTCACTCAGTCAGTGCATTTAGCGAGACAGTATCGAGTGGTGTTCACTAATTGATTTTTTAACCATCCAATGATGTGGAGGCTAATACGTATTCTCATGGATTTTTAACCCGACTGCGACGTGGGACTGTCTTTAGTGACTCGATATCTGTATATCGAAATATAAGTGCAAGATTAGTTAAGGGCATAAGCGAATTGATTGACATAAGCGAATTGATTGGCAAGCGAATTAGATTTGTGACATATTTGAATTGATTTAGTAAATATTGAATATGAGAGTGTATTTTAGGATAAATCAATGTTTATCTTGATTGTATATACTAAAGTATATGTATGTGTTGGTGATCATCCATAAGGTTTGGTTTGAATTGTTAAATTACTTTGTTGTTTCATGGCGAAGAGTAGATTTGTATCGAACACTAAACATAAGTGTAGCGTATTATTCTCATCTTGCTTAGTCTTGAGTGATGTTATTGAATAGGAAAGAGGCAATATCAGCGTAGAGCCATTGAGAAGAATTGAGGTATGCCGTCATATGCATTAATATCATTTGAGCATGACTTTATCTTGTTTTTAAAATAGTAAATTCTGAAACAATGTTGTATAATATTTTTAAAGGCATAGTGCCACCATTTGCCAAATGGTGTTTAAATGTTTATGGGCCCTACAGTAGTGAGGCAGCACTTCCGCATATTAAATGGTTTGGAATGAAATGTGTTTTAAATGGTGGTATTACCTCAGGAGGATTCGTTATCTCCATCGAGTGGTTATGTGATGGGTTATCCACTGACACCTATCTGAGATGAAGTCGCTTTAGAGCAAAGTGCGTGTGGTTTCATCTTAGCTCTGATGGGATCCTTCTTGTTTGCGGAAAAGAAGGGAGTGCACGTTCATCTGTGCTTTCACCCACCTCTGAGATTTGACATCTTTGCGACTTATACTTGCGGGTAAATTAACCACAACACTTACCTCGCGAGTTAATACCCAGTATCTTGAGTTATGACGTGATATTAAGCGATTGTATTAATGTCTGGTGTCTTAAAAATTATTTTCATTACATTAAATTCATATACACTTACATCATTAGGTTGCTTACACTTTTTGTTTATTTTTATATTCATTTATGGTCTTGGAGAACTTCTGTGGGCGACGATTTTGAATGATCAGCCGACATATCAGCTATGATGATCCATGTCGTCGATGATATTCAGCCCCAGGCCCTAAGTGATGATTACAGGTGAGCATCTTGTTGGAAAATGAACTACAGAGCCAACTCTTCCCTTTGGGGGTTGTAAAGTGGAGAGTACCTTTGACATAGTTGCATAACCCATCAATGTCACTCCTCTTATCATCGAGATCAACTAGATGTACAACTCCAGTCGAGTGAGAATTATGTATGTAAATTATTATAGTGGTTCTATGATATGCTTTCATTCTAATGACACCGAAGTTTTGATGTCAAGTGTAAATAATGGGTCTTGGCGTATGCGTTGTCCGGGGGTTGCGGGTTGACTGGCTTCTAACTCCTCTTAGGCGTGGAAGATATAGACACGATGTCACAACATATATTCAAGGCCATTGAAACATAGATCGAAAGCGAGTCTTGCGCGATTTGGGCTGCATGGGAGATACCTCAGCCATACTCTTGCGAAGCTAGCTACATGAAGTGGATGCACGATGATCACCCGGAGAGATTGGCGGCATATATTGTAAAATGCAGCTGCCTTATGAGATGCAGGCGGAAGGATCATCAGCACACCCCCTGCGTTGTTGTGATGAACTTCCACGATCCATCTCATCTGATGTGTCATTCGTGTTACCTGACATTTATGACTTCTATTGCATAAGGGATGAAATAAGTTCGTACTCGATTAATTCCTAGAAGTTTTGGTAAGTTAAAGTCATGTGTTTAAAGTGTATTCGATTTGATCGATAGATTATGTATTTGCATAATAATTCTTTGTTTGGTTAAAATGGATCTACGCCATGGTGACATGATCCTTTCATTAACTATGCTACCCCACCCGGTTTGGTGTCTGGTATCATATTACTCAGATGGTGTGTTTGTGGATCGGAGAGAAGAACATCGCAATCGCAAAGCTCTGATCAAGGGAGGCATCTACATCACATGGACCATCATTCAGACCTCAATTGTCCACTCCCGTGCATGTCTGTTGGCTCAGGTCAAAGGAGAGGAGAGGGAGAGTTGATCACCCAGGGTCGTGTCCGAATCAGTGGGCGGGTCATGGGATCGGATGGTGAGAGAGTGGTGCAGTAAATTACACCTAGAGCCGACCTGCTAGCCCGATGCCCTCCATGAGTACCCCTCACCTTCCATTTACAACACACGTCACCAGCCATGCCCCCACGCACACATCTTTACCATATCTGATATTACTTCAAAGCAGAATTAACGTCATAGTGAATGTCTTCTCGTTCACCCTTTGTCATTCTACATTGCACCATTGTTGATGCTTTTAGTCAGAACCCGACCGTTTGGAAGGTCGAGTAGAATCAGTTACTCTGTTATCACTCAGTCTTATCAAATCCATTTATCAAAGAAATACGATCATAGCATTCCACACTTCAGTTAGTATAAATCCTTTTCAAATATCAGAAGCAGTTTTAAAGGGGTAATAAATACATTTCATTCTGCAAAGTACAATTACTATAATATATCAAGCCTTTTCAAACTGATTTAAATAGATATTAGAGTTCAAAATGTTTTACAAAATATCTAATTAAAAAACATGACATGATCTCTGGTTTGGAACATCTCCTTAATTCTTCTTATGACTTCGACCTCTGATCTGGGCCTTTTGATCTATCCTCTGAATTTTCCTGCATTGGTAAATAATACACTAGCATTTTCATGCTTAGTGGTTCTCTCCCAAAAATTCATTCTTGATTTTCGAGTTTAAGTTTAAATCATGCAGTTTAACAATTCCAAAACTTTCAAATCTTTTGGATGATCAATGTTAATACAAATGCCTCTTGTTTTATTACACAATCCTTTATAGTTCATTGATCATCCCAAGCCTTACACTTTCATATTCAATAAATCATACATTCAATCAATCATGCATTTCAATGCTCTTTTCATTTCAATTGCTGACATGCTTTCAATTCCAATATTTCACAATCTCAAATCAATTCAATTTATCTTTATGAAATTCAATTCACTTCTACAATTCAATTCCAATTACGTATACTTAAGTTACTTTATGTTTTTGTATCTGAATAGGAAATCATGACTACCAGTCCCGTGACTACGAGGCAATTTATAAGCAGTTTTATAACACACAGTCTGGAGGTAACTAGGCGTGGCTGGTTATTAAAAATCAATTAGTGGTCCTACCGTCTGATCCGGATTGACTGATAGGTGATAACACATCAATACAATGATTCATGATATTTATTATTTTGACATAATTGGTATATAAGTCTATCATTAATCACGAAAATAAGCGGTTAACGTTCTCTATAAGGCGTTCGTCCTTGTAGCAAAATATAATTAATAATGCATTTATATAAGCAGTTCATTTCAATAATCATTACAGTATCATATGCAAACATTTCACAATCCTTTTCTTAAATCAATTAAAATCAATTCAATATTCTTTCTTACATTTAGAACAAATGTTCAAATCTTGAAGCAAGAATGAGAGAAGATAGAACAAACCAAATCATCCTTTGATTCGATCGGAATCACAAACTTCAATCTGAATTTCCTTCTCAATTCAAACTATTCAAATACAGTAATAACCATATTGGTAGGTTCATTCACCAGGAGTTTTGGTGGGGTTATGTCTGATACCTTCACTTACAAAATTTTTTGGGACACATAAGCCATATTTTTCTCTTCTCCACTTCCTTCAAGAAATTATATCTCTATGAGTCTATTTTTAATGGAGCCGGAATGTCTGTTGGATCCTTTAAACTCAAGTTGACATTTAATGCCAAGCCAGTCGATGTCCGACTCACTCGAGTTACCCTCACAACTATCGCAATTTCAGGGGTCTTAACTCCATAATTTGGTAATAGTTCCTTCTACTAATTTAAAGCTATGGTTCTAAGATTTATTCTCCAACTTGAATCATCAAATTTGGATCATCAAAACTCAAGTTGTTGCATTTATCTGATTCACTCAATTGCAAAACGAGTCAATTCTTACACATAGCTTCACTTTATTGATTTCTGGGCGCTTTAGGTAACAAGTTTGCATACACTTCCTTGGAAATAAATTATTCCATAGAAGTCTATTTTATAAAATTTTGAATCACTCAGATTTAGATAGGTGGAAACTCAACGTATGGCCAAAACACTATAACAATACCAAAAATGAGGCATAACAACGACTGCCCAAGGCTTACCTTTAAGCCCATGTTGGGAGCCTTAGAGCTACTACAATTTATCCTGGTCCCTTCTATACATTTGTAACCTATCTTATGGTTATTTGCAATTAGAATCACTTTATTTGGATGAGTTATGGCAATCTATGGCCAAAACAGAACATGTGTTTTTACATTTGGCATTTCTTGAAACTCAACATTTTCCCTTTTTTACAAACACTACAAAACCAATCCAATACTAATCCCAACTAACAATATAAAACAACCTCAACACAATCCCAAACTCATTTACAACCAAAACAAAACTCCTTTTGTCCATTTGGGGTTTTCCCAACTCAAACACAAGAGAATAAAAGGGGTTTGGGTTTTATTTCTTACCTCAAATTTGTTTCAATCTTGTGCCAAACTTTTCTTCTTGTTTTTATCTACTTTAGCTTTTGATTTTCTTAGAGCAATTCTAAATCTCCCCATTCAAAAACCCTAGGCTCTCTCCTCTTTTCCTCTAAAGCAGGTTGCTCAAATGACTCCCCCCTTAGACACTTTAGTGCCAAGTACTCATTCTCTTAAGGCCATGTTTTGGCTCAAATGCATTCTTTTGGAAGCTTAAGTTTTCATAAATGCTAGCTTTTATATTTTCTCTATTTTTCATTTTAAATTCTCCATATATTCACTCTTAACTAGACCTTTATTCTTTATCACAAATGACCTTAGGTTCTCATTTTAAAGTTTCAAAATTTATACATTTACATGGGTAAATTTCTAGGTCAATCGATTCTCATTTATTTCTCATGTTACATTCAGCTCTGTATATAAATCATTTATTCAATGTTCATTTTAACAATTCGAATCACCAACAGTTCTATCAATTTATACCAGAAATATATAATAAAATTATAAAAAAAATTCTAAAATTATTTTTGATTCTAGTGACACCATCTGAAGGCCTAATGTCGGTTTGGTCCACTTCGGCTAAGGCGACCTCGTGCTCCACATATCGTTAATTACTTCATCCATCAACTCCTCGCTCCCTTAAAACCCATCGGCTCCCTTGGCTTCCTCAGGCTCCCTCCCGGCTCCATCACCTCTTGTTTGGTGCACGGGACCTATTGCAACCCGGTATGTGTGGCGCGCCCGACTCGAAATTCTCAGATTGACCTGCGATCAACCCGTGGAATATTCATGGATGTGGGTAACCGACACCTCAATTAGTCCTTTTTCCAAGACTGAGACTTAATCGATCTTGCTGCTGCGGAGAAGCTACACCCGAAACTGTCAAACATTACCATCTGACAACACACTGGAGTCCGCGTGCGAGTAAAAATGGCTACTTGGAAGCCCACATGCATCAATACTCACAAAGCCAATCAATTATATTACCATAGTTCGAAGTTAATACAGTACTCTTTAATAAAACATATATCAAAATTTTAAGTTCTAACACATTGTTTTTTACAAGAAAATATAATATCAAAACCACAATCAGACTTTCTTTGAATCGGTCTCTAGTATTGTCGTCTTCACGCAGACATTTCACTATCACTGAAATAATGGTCACTTTGTGAGGTGAGCAAAGTACTTGATGGTGATAATCTCTGCACTTTGGGTTTTCCTCCCACCTAAGTGCACATGTAATGGCAACTGAACACATAAGCAAATTCATGATCTGCTTGAATGTCTACATGCCCAATCCCATGTCTGGCTCTCTTGGGCTCCTCACACAGCTAAACGAATGTGAGAAAAATCTGATTTCAAAACAAAAGGTTTTCTCTAAAACTACTACCCGAATTTCGGTAAATCTATTAGGCGACCCTTGAGGCAATTTGTTGGATAATAAGAAAACAATTCATAGGCCCCTAAGCGTGAATTGATGGACAATCTCCCAACGCAATTATCAGAAAAATCCTTCGTTGAAATTCCTTTTCACAACCATTTTCTTTTCATACTCATGCGCTCCTTTGCTGATTACAGACTTACCGTGCATAACTGGAATGCATTATGTCATTTCCAAAACAATTCATGCTAATATATTATTACATTATATCTTAACAAAGTACTCCACATACATCATGTTATTCAATTCACGGCAATAACACTAAAAATTATCTCACACTCAGGCTATCATGATTGAAACCAATTCATTTTGAATCGCTGTGTATAATTCACACCGCAAATCCATGAGCAGTGAACCACTAGGCTCTGCGACTTACATTCATGGCCACCCTAATAGGGATTTTCTTCTAACCAGTTCCAAATATTTTGAGACGAAAATACGGCAAATCAGGCCTCGACAAATCGTCATTAAGGTGGCTCTTGGCAAGAATAAATAAGTAGGAAAAATCCTCATAGGTTGGAACTCCACAAAATGGAATTGTCCATAAACAGCCCTGCGTAGCGTAGATCAACACCTTCTTGGCAGATGAGAATGATGATCTGGCGGAAATCTAGAGAGAAGTCACTTTCTCTCTCTAAAAGCTAGTTCTCACCCTCATTTATGTTTTGTAAATAGAGAAGAAGAAACTTTATTTGTCTTTTATTTTAATCATCACTTAATTCACATTGTGTCCTTTTGTCCTTCCATCCCGATCCGACCACGGAGTTAGGCGGATCAGAATTGATCAGGGCACGAGACTATCTACTGGGACTCTCATTGACCAGTTCTTTCTCAAAAGTGTTCTGCTTTATTAGTTATACAAACAATTTAATAATAACAAAAATCCATTTACAAAATAACTACCATCGAGTGGTGTCCCTCAAAATCTATACATATCTTGAGTCTCATTTACTTATACAACCACTTATACTTATACATGTCTAGCCCGACACATCGGAGATTGGAGGCAGTGCGGTGAGCACCTATCTACGAGGTGGCTTCTTTCTAGCGTGTGGGGTCCATCTGCATCCTCTATCCTTGTCATGCGCACACCTACCTTGGATTGAACACCGATAACAAACTGCAGCTTAATTAGAACCTCAAGCATGGACAACACCTAATGATGACCGTCTGAAGCTTATACATATGCATTTCTCTGCTCTAACACATATTCATATAACTTTGATTACTTATCATCACACATTCTATTGCATGTCAATCTTTCAGTTCATGTTTTAAATATTTGGCATATCTCCTATCTATACTTTAATTTGTATTCTTGTGCTTTGTCATCTTTTACTTATCTCTTTCGTTCTTAGCACTTATGCCTTTCTATCATGTGGTCATAGCATGTTCCATCTATTCATTAGGTAATAATACATTATATATTCATATCACACAACCTATATTTGTGCATGTCATATTCTTACTCCCTATATATTCTTTCGGTAACATATCTTATATCATTTATTATATTTCCTATTTTCACTGTATATTCATCTCTTGTGTTAAATGTACTAATTTCATATATTGCATTCATATGCCGATTCATGTACTATATACTTCACTATTTTTTATCACATTTTCTGTTGCTACTTTTCATATTACTTTCTCACTTTCATATTAACTTTTTGTGAGATCATTTTTACATTCTTATACATTTTTCTTATATCGTAATGGATTCGTATAATCATGTTATGGAACTTATCATCACATAACAGTGTTATGATTCTCATATCATATCATATCTTTTCACATGTCATATTAAAATCACTTGTTTTATGTTTCATGCTGAATACAGCAGAGAAGCGGATGAAATAGCGTTTGTACCAGAATCTTGTGTATACTGGTATCATCCTTCATCAAAGATGTTGACTATGCAATGTATGATGCCCGAAGGTATCATCAGCGGCTGAATAGTGACCATCCGCAAGGGCTGAAGTGTGGTGACTCACTTTTCGGGGCCACGAAGTGATCAACCGGGATCTATCTCGTCGACCCAAACGGGGCCTCGATCTCATAGGCTGTATCTTGGGCTTATTTTCTAATAAGGCATGCCTATCTATCCCTCTACCTAGGTTCTCTTGAGACAATCCATTTATTTACATTTACATTACATATCTCATAACATGGAATATTGTGTTATCACCAGTGTCTTCTCTGTCATACTATCATTACTTTCAGCATGTCGTTCTCATATCTGTAGCTTCATACGATTTCTCATATTTCTCTATAATACACCTGTTCTATTTATCTTCTTTGCATTTACTCATTCTTGCTGTTCATATATGTCTATCATTCAATATTACATGTACTCATTCTGATATCTTATATCACATTGACTTATATATTGTTGCTATTAGACTCTCACCTCTTAGTATACACCTATACATTTCTATCTTGTATGTTTTTACTTGTACTTGTCAGTACGTCCTATCCCGTGGGAGTCTGAGTATAGACTTCTTTCTTTAATACCATCAATTACTTATCTCGACCTAATTTACCTTTTATCATTTCTTATTTAGATACATGTATAATGATAAACTTTGGGCCAGGAGATAAGAATGAATGAGACTCGATTTTAATATATGCGAAAGATGCAATTCTATACGGAACATGTAGACGTGCCTGCACGTAATAGAAGTGTTGGCTCTGCTTAGCGAAGTGCCAACCTTTGGTCGTTTATCATTTTTGCCAGCAGTAATAGGCGTCGTGGCACTGGGAGTGCCAACGCCTATTCGCTATATGTCTTGTCGTTGATGATATCCAGGTCTTAAGCGATCCTTATAATTATACGTGTTCTCTGAGATTATCATTTTATTCTTTTCTTCTATACTCCTCTACATATCAAATCTACGTCTATTACTATTTCTTGTTCATATCTATCTCTTTCTTATCATGTATTCTAATTGACTTTACCCAAGCAATTAGTCCACTTGTTATAACAATCATATTTTCAGAAGTGGATCTGAACGTTATTTAATAGCATATGGTTAGATTCTAGACTCAATAGGCTTTCCGCTGGGTCTAGAACACCCCGAGAAAGCGAGGTTCGGACCGAAGGAGTTATGACCTTCGAGTTGGAGATCACATGTAATCACATCATTGGTGGCCTGACCTCAGTAGGCTCGATTGCTTACCCTCGATTACGACACCTAAATATCGCCCTCATGCATATTAATGGATTCTTGACTCAATGGGCTTTCCATAGAGTCTAAGAACGCAAAGCGGAGTTGGTGAAGGAGTTATGACCTTAAGTTTGAGTCACATGTAGTCACACCCGGCCAGTGACGACCTCGGTGAGCTCAGTCCTAACACCCTGATCTAACACCTAATATCCTCCTCAGTCGAATGGATTCTTGACTCAATGGGATTTCCGCAGAGTCCAAAAAACACCAGCGGAGTTTGAGGCCGAAGAGTTCTGGTCTTAGAAGTTGGAGTCGCCGGTGGTCGCCAGTCAAGTGACCCTCTGCGGATGAGGTATGCGACCTCTACGGATGGTCTGGACCTCTGCCGAGGACATGGTCTCTCGAGACCTCTCGGGATAGTCTGCAAACCTCTACGATAGTCTGACCTCCACGATAGTCTGGCGAGCCTCCCCGATGGTCTGGCGACCTCATGGTGACCTCTGGGCCGTTAGGCGTGAGTAAAAAATGCAACTTGACCTACGGGTCAAAGTGAAATTCAAAGCCCTAACATCAAGTTAGGTGATTTGTTCTGATTTACGAGAAGGACTCGCTCACCATTCACTTTATTTGTGCAAAACCAGTTAAGGTCAGTGCGGTATGATCGAAAATGGGGAAGTTTTAACTGATTCCGAGCTGCTATTATGCCATCCCCAAGCTTCACGCTCCCCAACAAAAATGATTTGAGAGATTCCAAACCCAAACCGTACACAAGAAAAGGTTCCAAACATGTATCTAACCTTTCTAAACCAAAACTACACAAATCCATACTATTATACAAATCGGCAGCACTTTTCCATACGAGACTTAACAAGTCCCATTACAACCCGAAGAGACATGTATAAAAATGCCAAACCATGCGCAAATTCCATCGCCTTATTTTCCACTTCAAAATATTCATGGTCCATACTCAAATTTCATAGTTCCACTTACAACAGCGTCTTCCTGTATTTTCTTTTCCTTCTTTTCTTCTTTTCTTTTCTCTTCTTCCTTCTTCTTCTTCTTCCTTTTATTCTTCACTAAAGTAAAAAACAGATATTTATTTTTGAGTCTTTATCTTTGTTGATCTTGTAACATTTGACCGAGGAGGAAACTTCATCCCTCTTTCCTTCAAGTCCTTGTCTCTTTAATTTTCTTCCTTATTTTATTCTAATATCTTTCTTTTTAATACCTTTGGTCCCTCACTTTCATTTTTATTCTCAATTCCAATTTATCAAAATCCCTACTTTGGCATATAAACTTATTAAATTATGACCATTGGGTCATGAATTAGTAAATATTAAGCTACCTGCTATTTATAGTAATTCCAAGTTCTTGTTTATTTTATTTTTATTCCCGGATAAATATACTTTCACTTTTATTATACCACTAAACATGTCAAGCTTCATATAATTATATTTTGAGGTCTACACCTTTAGTTTGATTTTGACACACATAAAAACTGGCGTCTAAGTCATTCTTCTTCATCCTCTCACTAATCATGCAACATGTGTCACATGGGTACATATAGTAGACGACTTTTGTCACATCACGTATCTCCAGCCGTCATACGACACTGACATTTGACAGGTGCTGTGAAAACATTAAGTCGTATCTGAGAGTCGACGAAGGTCGAGCAGTGGTAAATTTAGATTTCACGAGGAGCGATTCCAGCAGTGATCAGGTTTGATAATGAATCTAAATTTTTTTATTTTGATCAGAGTACCATTTACCATTTTCATAAAATTAGAATTTTCTGGGTTTTTACACTATGTATTCTAGGCAGATCTAAAGAGAAATATAAAGCGTCGTCTTGTGGGGCATTTCGATGATATATGTTGATATTTTTATATATTAATTTTTGTGTGTTTTAATATATTTATATGATTTGGTTTATGCATGGAGGTCATAATCGGTTAGTGTTCCTCGGCTAGTGTGGTTGTCTGTTATGATTCTTTGATAATCAGAAAGTTGGTGTCTTTGCAAAGATCTTAGTTTATGGTGCTTTTTTTTTTTTTTTTTTTGTTGCTTTTGTATAGATCTTGGGCTTTTATTGCTTGCCATCCCCTAAACTGTTTGGGGTTGCTTTCCACGACCACTGTTTTGGGGCTGCTCCCAATCTGTTTCATTTGATTTTCTATGCTTATTAGGTATGTATAAAAACAAATCAAATGACAATGCTCCATGACACCATTTCTAGACACATATTTGTCTTCTTTTGTTTTAGCAAATGCATAATGACTAGTCCCTTTTCAAAAAAAAATGAAACTCTTTTTTAAGTTGAACAAATACAACTTTACTTAAATTGTTAACGAAAGCAATACAAGAATAAGTTGAACAAACAAATACAATTCTTGAATTATATAGTTGAAAAGATATTAATATTATTGATGATGTTTTATTGTGAAGCTGGGTTGACCCAGTGGAATTATTCAGGCAGTCCGCTAAGCTACAGATGTCGGGCTCCTCACATAAAGCAAAAACAAAAAAGGATCGTGAGGATCGCCCGTTATACCAGATCTTCAGAAAGTCGAGTTCTTCCAGTGGGAGAGAAGATCGGCCCCCTTAGAAATGAATTTCTATACGCACCTTTCACTTAGATGGGGTGGCACGGTATTTATAATGGGTGATCATTGATAAGCTTCACCAGTTTGATGATATTACAAAATGATACATTTATTGTTGGATGATGGTGCGATATTTCTCACCGTGGGTGAGGATTTTGCTGTTATAAGATTAGCCGTTAATAAGGGATAATTGATGCAAATTGATAGGAAATATCTGCTACAATTGGTGGTGGTATTTCCTTTAATCTGATTTTCAAGGCCGATTATATTACCAATCTTTTGAAGGGTAGTTGGGCCATAGTTTTTACTTTGTGTTTAGGGGATATCATCGGGCGAGCACTAGTCTTAAGACGACTCATAATCTCCTCTTAAACCTGACATTTGGACTCGTGTTTTGGGCCTGCGCGCCTATTATTTTAAACCCGATCAATTATAAATTCAAAAAATTTAGTTATCAAATTTCTCTAAAGATTTTAGAAATATTATTGTGGATATTTATCAATCACCTTTACCAAATTAAAAATAAATATTAAATAATCCATCATCTGGCTTTCCTGTGACTTCATCATCTTCAGGTCGTTTTTTACTTGTTCAATAAGTTAATATTACATCAAATACTTCTAGTAGTTTAATTGATAAAATTATACCCAACTTATTATATTTAGTACTCAAAATATGTAATACAATTTATATAGTTTATTCAGCAAAGTATGAAGAAGAATGATATCAAATGAATAATAAAAAATAGATATACCAATCAAAAAAATAAAGTTTGCAAGCCAAATAATGCGAATGAACTTCTACCAAACCAATTTTATAGCATTAATCAATGGAAAATGCTTACAATTTTTATGAAATTGAAATACCCAGGATAAATTTGGAAAATATAAAGTTAAGTAACACAAATATCGCTAAAATTTTTACCATCCGCACTTAATAAAATGACAAAATCAATATCTTTATAAAATTATGGGCAAGTTGGGCTCATAAAAATAGCTTAAAAGAAGAATGAGTATCAAATAAAAGAAAATAACAATTTAGCCATATAGCTCCAATTGTCGTTGTAACACGAAACGAGAGCAGGCGAAAATCCATCACCTAAGATGTTTTACTAAACTCAATAAGCATTCATTATCTGACAAAGATCAAAATCTTGGTTCAGAAAATATTAAATTTAAACTGTTTCTTCTCATTAAACAACAAGTCACAGCTTTGGCAGGTTGCTTTCAAATCAAACTTCACTTGACAACGATCATTAATTCTTTTGCCCATATTTCTTGGCTGTTTCCATGATCAACTCATACTCTTGATGATATATACCTTTATCTTTGATGATAGTAAGATGTGAAAACAAAAATAAATATCATAGACATCTCATTCCAAATCTATTCTAATTCTTCAATTAATAAAATTAACTTAACCCAAAAAGTGTTACCCATTAGCACACCTACAGGATATATAAATAAGTTAGCATGCATTCATTATCAACCTTCACTCAACGAGCCACAAAGATAAACATTCAAATCCATCCATAGTAAGACAAAAAGTGATGAGGCTGTCAAATTCTAAGTTGATGGGCCCATAGTGGACTAGTGTGAGATAACTTAATAATTGAATTGCCATCTTGCATTGGGTTAGAGTGTCATTAATTCCCGTTAACAGCGTTCAATAAAATTTGAATTCTTTGTTGATTGGAATATCTAACATTCGTGATGAATTGCCGCTCTATTACGAGCAGCGTCGTAAGCGTGCACTTTGGTTAATAGTTTGACGCAATAGTAATTTAATTTTTATTTGTCGCGTTATTCGATCTAAGCTCTATTTTTTCAGCAATAGGTTTGGGTAAATGGATGTAAAGTTAATAAATTATTTTAAATTTCATTTTTAATAAAAAAATTCATAAATTATGAGATTTGTACAAATGAGCAAGGGGAGAGAAGAACATGATTTTCTAATATATTTTTATTTCTTAATTTTAATACAAGAGTAAAACAAAGATCAAAATCTCATAGAAAGGAAATGAAAGAAGGAAGATTGATTAGTTAGCTTGGCTTGGAATTCAACAAAGAGTGAGAAGAACCACAACACAGAGAGTTCTCCTCCTCAGAAAATTCATAACAAACTCCCAAATAGAAATAGGGCTGGGCTGGGTACATTCAGGCTGTCTTTCTACTCACTAGCACTACCAAATACCATAAAGCAGGCTCTACTCCTACCCTGCTGTCCCTGTCTGTTCAAATTAAAACTGTATGTACATATGGGGAAGGAAGGGGGTGATAGAGCGATGGGGATGCCTTCAGGCTTCAGCATGCATATAGAGAGAACCCACCCTCCACCCTCCTTATACTTCCGCTTCGTGCTGCTCCTGCTCCTGCTCCTGCTCCTCTCCATTAGTAGAAGAACTGCAGGTTGATTGAGAAGTATTACAAGTTAATGAGAGGCAATAATAGATCATTATGAATATGCATCTTTACATTTTGTGAAAACACAGTATTGACACCCCAGAAGATGACAGTTACCCACCACGGCCCAGGTTGATTGAAGTAGCTACAAAGTTAATAAAATAATAGATCATTATGAATGTGCATCTTTACATTTGTGAAAACACAGTATTGGCACCCAAAGAAGATGACAGTTGCCACACGGCCCCTTCCTATATGTTAGGTCACCGCCAGCTGAGTTACAGTTTGGCCTTGTGAGCCAGCTTATATAGCAAACCACCTGGACTCCCTCGCCAAGGGTAAGGGTGGCTTGGTGGCCATGAGTCAGAATCGGTTATAACAAATTTAGACTGGCCAGGATCAAACTTGAGTCGATTTTTCTCATCCCTGTCCTAAACAAACCACCTAGTTAGTACCCGCTGTCTTCTCAATGGAAAAAAACTATCAAATGGGTAAACCATGTGGAGGAAACCTGACTGACTCAAAGTAGCCTACAATGCTGAATTTTCATAGAAAATTCATAAACTAACTCATACGCAACAAATAAGTAGTATCAAAACAGCGCACTTAAAGGCTACTTAAAAACACATGAGCATTCTCAGGAAAGAAGCGTAAAGGAATAAGTGAAGCATTGGCGGAGATAAAGGCAGATAACAAAATTAATCTTACTCGTAGCCGAGATCAGATTTTAGCTTCACTTACAACAACACACAGCATACAATGCCATCTTGCTTTACCTATAAACAGATAGAAACCTCTAAGAGTGTAAGAAATATCCCTTTATGATCTTCACTACAGCAAACAAATTCAACATTGTAACTATAACCATCCATTTTTCAGACCTGCCTACTCCCACTTTTCTGGGATGTATATAGTCATCCAATTACATATAGAATTTTCATATGCCAAAAGATATCTAGACTAACAACAATCACCCAAGCTTATCAAGGGTTCTTGGTAATATGTTTCATAATTTGAGGTAGAAATTGTGACATTCCACTTGTCCAATTTGAAAGCGCGTGGATAGTTCTAATTATTAAATAACCAACTCTCTAAAGCTCAACCTCAGCCAAATTTGGGTTTAACCTTAGAATATCTGTATCTTTAACACTAATCACCATGGATAGTTCGTTCTTCGAGATACGGTGTAATATGTCAAGGATTGAGATAAAATTTTCTCATCATTGCATAACTTAGCTGAAAGGTTGATCTGTTTCAAGCTTTTCAATTATAACTAAACAATTTCAGAGGGAATTAACAGTTATAAATTGCATCACTGTTAGGAAGCTAGATTCCTATGCAATTGTGAATGAGATCAAAATTGCCACCTCAATTTTATCTTCTTTAGCCCCTATGGCCTTTGGGCAGGCGGAACTCCTCTCGATCCAACCCGATGCATTCTTGAACATTGTCAGAGTTCTAAAGTCAGGGCCACTTTGATGCATGACTACAAAAACATCATAGCATTAACTAGAAGAAGATTATTATGAGGTACAGTAGAGATAGGAGTCTCACCTGTCTATTTCTCACTTGGTGGGCATCCATTGGGGATGAACACCAGCCTCACAGGTATTGCTCAAATGTCAAGGTTCCAACACCTGAGGAATTGGTTCCATAGTCACATCATCACATGCTTGAATGGTATAAAGATGGAACAAGAGACGACAAAAAGTTTCTTACCGCACTCCTCCTTTAGTTGCTTCTTATGCCTCTCAGTCAGATAGAGGGTCTGGTCATGAATGGGATGTATAACCTGAGATAGCAGATCAAGTTAGGAAGCTTTCATTTAAGGATCGTGAGTCAGAAATTTTGGGACACACACCGAGTCCACAGGAAGATTGCGATATAGGCGGAATTCTTTCTGATGCTTCATAAGAACTCTATTAACTTAGGTACATCACCTTTCAATCCCAAAACAGCACCTCCATATACAACATCTGAATGGTTATTGCTTTGAAGGGATCTTTAACATGGAAGAATCAAGCTATTGATTCTAACGAACAAACTCCATTTCCTGTGAGGTTGCTTCCAAATTATTCTTTCACTAGCAAACCTCTCTGCTTCTTCATTAGAAAAGATGAAAATGTTCTTGATTGAACTGACCTCTCTCTGTTAGTGAACTTTGGCATCAAATGCCAATAATTCAAAAACTCTTCCATGGCAGGATGGTTTGGGTCTTATCCTCTCCTCTGGTAGAATAGATCCTTTCAGGAACATCCCTGGTTTTGGCTAAACCCAGCTTGTATCTGGCTCTGAACCACTCTCAGCAATTGCCTGAAGCATTTCCGCAAACCATCTTTCCCACTTACAAGCATGCTTGTACCTAATAAATTAGACGGCTGATTTTGCTTGTTTGGTGAGTCTCTCTCGACTATTTCATCCTGAACATCAAGTCGATCAGCACAACACAACTCTTCAGTGTTAAGACAGTTGGGGTTGAAATCCATTCGGTCTGGTAAGGAGAAATTTCTCCCTGAAACATCCCTGCAGTTGCCAGCATAATTGAAACTTGTGCCCTCATCTAGGTTTGACTTCATCAACTCTGACAGTTCATAATCTGGGTTTCACTGCTAAGTAATCGCATCCTAAAACATCTTCATTGTTGGATAAGCTTTTAAATGCAACATTAGAAGGTTGAGAATATTCTTGATTAAATGAATCTGTTTAGCTATTCCATTTTCAGCACCAAGTTGGCGACAACAGGATTCTTTGGCAGCATCTACATTTATCACCAGATAAAGAGAAATATCTCTCATCAACATCCCTGCACATATGAAAGGAAGTGCAGATCCCGGTTGTTCCATTCCTGTATATTTAGCTCCCCATTCATGTAGTTTACTAATGGATGAGCTCCCATCAATGCAGGCGCATGTATTAGTTGATTATCATGGGATGTACTCTGCCCTTCTTTACCATTCATATCCAAAAAATTTAATTCCATGACCAGTTGATGAGGTTTTCCAGATTAATACTTTCATGCAACAAGCTATCATCAACAGAGCCACCCAAACTCTTAGTGAACATCTTTTCAACTCAGCCTACTGTAGTCAATACATGTGTGATCCCACAATCTTTTTCTAGCAATGACAAGTTGGATTCATGCTTTTCAAGATCACAAATCTGAAACTCCGTATTCAAATCTCCAACAGACTGCTTGTCACAATTCACCATTACTGTACTTTCAAGAGCAAGATCCTCCAGAATGTAATCTCCTCTATCTGAAGTCATAGTTCAAACCCATGGAGTCTAATAATGGCAAGGTCCTCCTATCTTCTTGCTCACTGTGTTTCTCTTCTTTCTCATTTAGGCTTCCTAGAAACAATGAATCAATACCAACCGTGTCTCCTTTTGCAGAATATTCACAATCAATAATTTCTTCATTTTTCTCAGGTTGTTCTGTTGTTCTTTTTCTAGTTGTATCTGCATGCACCCCACCATAGAGCTCCTGCAAATCCTCAGCTTCATATTTCTTCTGCAATTTGTTCATGATTTTGCTTTGCTGTGGATGTCTTCACTTTAGCTGTGTGCGTTAATACATTTACCTAAATGGATACAATAAATATCATGAGGTGATGATTATTAGAGACGGATCGACTAGCCTAAAGCTTGATTTGATAAAATGAGAAAGAAAGTTTAATATCATGAATCATATCAAAGAACAGCATCATCCTTGAGCAAAACAATGACAGCAGAATCTTAAGATTTGAAAGACATTAGGAAACCCTTGAACAAGATGCCAATAAAATTCAAAGATAATAACCACAGATATCAAACAAAGCGGCTCTAATCCTCCTAAACCCCAATAAATGGACCTACTCTAGCAAGATCAAAACTTGAATGAATTTGAAAACATAGTAGGAACCATCATCCCAGACAGCATACTTTCAGTAGACATACCACGTTCTGTAAATCATGCGGTTGACCTTTGGCTTGGAACACCCAGCAGATACATCATGAACAATGACGTGTCAAGGGTCTCATTAGCATAAGGCTTTGTTCTAAAATCTTAAAGATACAGGTCTGTCTTCACATTTCTTTCAGGAAAAGTGGTAAAGTCACGAACTCCCAATCAACAATGAAAGCTATATGTTAGTCTCAATCAACAGGTGTCATTAGCATAAGGCTTCAGACAAAATCATAAAGACACAGGTCTGTCTTCACATTTCTTTCCAGGGAAGAGTGGTAAAGTCACAGACTCCCAATCAACAATGAAAGCTATATGTTAGTCTCAATCAACAGTTACCATGTACCTGAGAGCAGGTTTACCATGTGTGAGTACTGCCATCAAAGTCTAATCAAGGAAATCCAACTGCATTTTAAAAAGCATCATGATTCAGATGCAACAAGACTATATTGGCGGTCAAGGCATAAAATATGTGATTACAGTTCATGTGGATTGCCTAGCATATATAAGACTAGTTAGAACAAGCAAGCAGAAGCACAAACATTTTAAATTAATACTATACCGCATCAGAATGTCACAATGCAGCAGCTTTGTCACTGAATTGCCTCTACCAAGTTCTTCCAAAGATCCATAAGCAATGTAGGTTTTTGGTCCCAGGTCTGGCTTCAAAACATCAGGAAGCTTTGTAGCAAGATTTAATAGACCAGATTTTGGGTTTGTGTAATCACTATAAGGAAGCATGGCAATAAATTCTGCACCATGCCTCGGCAAACATTCACCAAATGAATTTGATGGAGGCCAGTCCTTCAGCTTCAACATCTCTGTACCTCTTATATGTCTTCGACCTTGTAGTAGCCCTTAAAACTGGAAAATGTTAAATGAACCTGCAGTACAAAGCGAAATGTATACTGCTTGTCAACTTACAGCTGTAGAAACCATAATTTTCAGCTGAGAATAACAAACAATCCGGCTGAATAGCTGGTAGCTACCTGGCTAAAATGCACACATACACTCAAGAATCCTTCAGAATTACATTTCATTCGGAGCTTAAAGAACTATGCTGTTCAATCAACCACCTAAAGAGAATCAAAGATGGCATTGTTGCTGATGGTTCAACATGTTATATTTTGGTTGAAATGATTATATTGACAAGATATGATGCAGCAAGCATTGAAACTAGAAGTATACAGAAGATACCAAGAAAAGGCAAATAAAAATAAACACATAGAAAAGCTTTAACACAAATCAAGTGGAGAAAAACCAAACACACACCCTCACACACATAAATTCAAAAAAACCAGTCAATAATATGCCCTCAGAGCATCATCTTTTAGTACTTTTGTAGCTTTAAGCCCTCCATGAGCCATTGGGTCCCAGCTCAGACCAGATGTCTTCTCAAGAGTACATTTTCTAACTATGACAGGTTCACCTCTCATCCAACAGGCTTAACAATGCTCAATTTCATTGTCTCCCCAAACAAGCAGAATTTGGACAGTAGAAAGTTATGTGGCTATTCTCCCCTAAAACTCACTCGCCTTACTTCGCCATGGTTTTCTCCACTTACTGTTGAAGCAGAAGGAAGGCACAACGAACATTCTTGAGAAAAATCAATTTCTGGAGACTGGAAATTCGTTGTGAGGCTCTCCGCACTCTTGATCAGGTGGTCTCCCCAATTAGCTTCAAAGATACGTTTTAGTTCAAGTGTCTCAGTACCACAACCTCCGTGCTTTAGTAGACAGGGAATGCTGCATCCATATTCCTCCCAATCAAAATCACTGGTATCAGCTGCACAATTATTTGTTGGGGCCCCATCAATCCGACCATACCTCCACCATGTGCAGAATTCTGCCCTTCCCATCTATGCCTTGACCATTTGCTCTTTCAGCAAATTTGTTGGTAGAGAAGATTCAGCTTCATTTCCACCAGGCTGCAAACCTTTTCTTAGTTCCCGGCAACAAGTGAGACACAAATCATAAGAGCAATCAGGATTGGGGCAGCTTCTGTGAAAATTGACAATGGATGTAGTGCAATTGTCACTGTTCAATAACAATATTATATGGTTACAAACTTAAACCATTATAACATAAGAAATTAAAAACATATCAGTTGCAAGAGTAGTTTATCGCAATCTAATACAACTCTAATTCAATGGATTCTTAGGATGTGATTTAGACTAACACTGACAGTCATGGCGTTAAGAAATATATAGCCCTCCCTCTTTTAAGCGATTCAAGAAGCTTATAGGATCTATTTCTCTGTTTTTAAACTGTTTTGTTCTTAAAACAGAGAACCAAGAAAACAGGAAGAACATATTGGCTTCCTTTTTTTTTTTAATGAAAACATAGAGAATACAGAACACACTAAAGTTAAAAAACAAAAACGAATTTTCCAAGGAGAATACCAAAATGGTGTTCTTTGTGTTTTTCGAAAACTATTCTCAGAACGTTTCAAAAGCATGAACCAAACAGACCCACAACTATCACATAAGGCAAATTCAACTGCAATAGATCAAATCCATCTCTCGGCCCTCCACACCAACCTCCAGCTCAACCACCAAAAAAAGGAACATTGATATATGATTGGCGAGTGTTACTTTTGTGTTAATTATGTGATTGATTTTGCATACAGACAAGAATGAGTACAGTAATTTCCTAAAATACCACAGTAAAATGGACTCCATGTTGGGTCAAGTATATTTTTAGGTGCCAGATCTGTCACATGTCCATGTATTTTAGGACATGGAACAAAGTCTTCCACAAGAGTTGTTCAATGATACTCCTTAACAAAGCATCATGCTTGAATGACCTGGCCATCTCTTTCTTTGTCAGATTTTACTGCTTTATGAGTGAGTTTCTTCTACCGAATAATAAGATACCCAAGTGAATGTCAAGACAAGTGATCCACACATTTAAAATGTCCACATAGCCCACCAGCATATAGGAGTCGAGGCTTTATGGAATATTTAGATGGTCATCCTACCTATAGACAACTAGAATGAACATTAAAAACTGATGTTAAAGCCTTTCCAGAAGTATCAAAGTGTTCCATTATTAGTGAGTCTAAATACTTAACAAGCAAACAGAAAAATTTGATTCATTAGTTGTTGATGTTCAAGTTCAAACCATCAGGAAGGCATGAAATTATACCAATACACTCGGTCATCTTTGTCAGTATTGACACAAACCTCATCCTCTTCTGTCAATTGAGCACCTAAAAAGGAAAGGCACAAATACATTATTCAAATATTCAAACCATTTATCATGCAAAGAGCAGCAATCTCCATGAAATTACAATACCTCGTATTTGGGCTTCCACATATATCTCAGCACTCTGCTCTTCATGAATATGCCTGAGGAGAGGCAGAGTTCTGTGTAGCAAGTAAAGCAACTTTTGCAATTTGATATTTGTATCTGCTTCTCCATGTGATTTTCATCAAAACCAATTATTGTTTGGCATAAAATTTTATGTATGCTAAGATTGGAAAAATTTGAGAGAAAATGGAACATATGGAACACACCATTATGACTAAAATCACCTTGGGGACTTTCTTCACCACAATTGCAAATGCGACGGCAGAATGGGCATGCATTCCTCATGTCCTCTCTTGTTTTCTCTGGGTACCTATTTCATTAATTTCATAACATTTTTAGAACAATTGGATGTGGCAATCCATGTTGGCAACATTATCAACAAAAGAATAAACCAAATGAAATACTTTCTAGCTATAAAGGAAAAATATAGTATTTTGCTTGATCCAATGGATCCATTTATTCTGAGAAGATGGAATGCTTTAACCCATACTTCCATGAGCAGAAGGAACTTAGCAAAGTAGCAATTACCATTTTCATGAGGCACTCCACTTAATGTAGCTTCTTTTTGTGGAATAAACAACAACACCCTTTTGGCATACCTCAAGCACTGGTGACTGTTAAAACTCCTCTGTTCCCTTTTCCCATTGCTAGCATCCTGAAACAGAAACCACGTTAGAATGAACTGTTGATGATTACCACATTCAGACACTAATTTAACAATAAGCCCTCTTCACTTTTCCCAGGGTCTGTAGGGGCTCCTTTTTATTCACCTTCCTAGGAATAAAATTGATCCACTAATACTCAGTTCGGTTCCTCAGAAAACCTAGTGAAAAGTTGAACTTGGAATGTCAAATCAGGCTCAAGTTGGAGTTACAGGAGCTCTACTTGATTCCAAGTCTCCTTTGTCTATTAGGCATGGCCTTTTTACCATTCAATCTTCGTATAAAAATCTCGTTAGGCAAACAAATCATTTCTCATTGGTGCCATATTGCAGGATTGTAAGAACCTGTACGTGGTTGGTATCTCACAAGAGCATTCTAGTACTTAGGAGTAAGTGCATGACAACCCACTACATTACAAAAAATGACAGCCATATCATGGACCTATCTTCAGTTAAAGAAATAAGATTAAAGCTGCATTATTTTTTATTACGGATTATGTCCGGACCGGCTTGCGCGCACCTCGACTAATCCCACAGGGCCCTAAAGTTAACGACCGGGTAAACCTCCAGTGGCCTTGAGGAGATTAAAGCTGCATTTAACCTTCAGCATATTTTTTTTTCTTCTAATAAAATTGACTGTAACAAGCGTATTCATTTACTAATCAGTATTATGTTGTAAAAATGGATTGGGAAGAACTCACTGATAATACTGAATTCACCAAACCATTCTCATTGAATTTTCCTCTTCTTGCCGCTAGATTCCCCCTGTTGGTCCTTCAGTTTCTTTGGCCTTCCTCGACCTTTTACACATTGCCAGTGTCAGCTAACTAACTCACCATTACTCATCTGCATACTGCCAGAGTCCCCACACACACAACCTGAAATCTGCTTTCTTTGTCACCATCTTCTTCACCTTGGAAACAGGCATCTGTGTTTCTGCTTCACATTGGACTGCGTGTTCGGACAACAACATTACAGATCACCTTGTTGTTCTTTGAGACCCTTTGGCGTCCTTGCTGCGCTTACAAGAATATTCCATCTCACTGTTATTTCCTCCCAGGAACTTGGTAGCAGTGGCCTGGCTTTGTTCTTCTTTAGGAATGCATGGGCTCCTGTTCTGTTGACCTTTGGCAGTGGCGGCGCCAGCCTTCCCTAAAATGATTTCAAGCAGACTACTCATGCGACCAATAACTTCCAACGAAACCACATCCCTGACGTTGTTCCAGCCAGTGACTTCAAAGGAATGAATCCCATCTTGCTCAACGGCAAGAATGGTCCTCTGTTCTCTGAGCCACCATGGACATCTATGCACTTACCATCTGAAGAAATGATCATGGTCTCCCTCACTCTAATAAGATCCTTCATCAATTCTCTGAACTGTTTGGCCTGCCATTTCGCCTCCAGACCGACCATCTTGTCTCCATCATTTGACAGACAGCAGCTATGACTAACCTTAATTTCTTTCAGAGGACCATTTTCCCTACCAACTTCACCAGACCAGCCTCCAATCTCTTCACCGTTATTTGAATCTTTTAGCCTGCGGCATTTGTTCTTTAGCCTACTAAATCCATATCCCCCATCCTTCTGCCTTGCAAATTCGCCAAACCCTCCCAAAAATTCTTTACCACCATTTCCACCATACTGTTTCTGAATCCCTTCAGTGGAACTTGGACCTTCACTAACAAATTCAGTGCCTTCACATGGAGACTAGGACCTTCTTTTGCTCCAATACCTTGAACAGATCGATCAGAATCTCTTCGACAGTCTGATGGGGCCTCATCAAATTCATTTGTAGACGTTATCATAAGGAATTGAGCTGGATCCGTTCCACAATCCCCATGAAATATTCAGCCAGCACACCTCCTCTACAAGAGACAGGTACTCCTAATGCAGCAATTGAACTACGCCATTCGCGGTACAAGAAACATTCAGCCAAGGACTCCTCCCTATAGCTGCTTCCCTTAATGTAGCAGAAAAGCCACCATTTTGGCCGGCTTTCAGGCTGCCGGCGAACTTTTTCTTAGAAGGAACACGTGTAATTAAATGCGTATTGTTTCCTATTAACATTCAGCCAGAACAGCCACTATAAGGGCAAAACTCTGCAATGTGGCAAGGAAATCAACCATTTCAGCCTCACAGGAGAGGCCCTGGAGTTCTTTTCCATCAAATTCGCCCCCCTTCCTCCCCTTCTTCTTCAACCCTTTCAAGCCCCAAAGCTCATCAGCATCAACGATCTTCCTCTTCCTTCCCCTCTTCTTCATATTCTCAGAATGAAGTTCTCCACCATATGAAAACCTTCTTCTTCCCTGCCCTTCTTCTTCCACCCTTTTGGCGGCCACGCCCAGCAACCTTCCATCCCGTCCCCATTGTTTCCATGTGAGCGCACCAGACTGCCATGGTTTATTCCAAATCAAGAGCCCCGACCATCGTTTTCACTGATTCACCACCCAGCCATGGGTTCTCTACCATCAGGAATCATCCCCTAGTTTTAGAACCTTTGGTCGACCCAGCTTTCGCCTCTTCACCATAATTTCATCTTCACTGCCATTCCCACCCGGCGGGCCGCCGATCCTTGCCTCACCTCTGCCACTCCCACCGGAGAAGTTTCCCATTCCTTCAATCTCAGATAGGCCTCCAATTACTTCACTTTCACTCCTATTATCGATTGGTGGTTCAACTGTTCTACCATCCATGACCTTCCTTCTGGTTTTTGAACCCTTGGGACGGCCTAACTTAGGTTTTCCCAACACTAACCGATCATCTCCACGTGTGTTTCCACCGGCATTACATCCATTACTGTCACCTTTCATCCGATTTTTTGAGCCTCTTGGCCGGCCTCGCGGCCGGCCTCGCTTTCTCTTCTTCTCCCCAACATCATCACCGCCGGTATTCCCACCGGACCTACTCTCAATCATTCCAATCCCACCGCCAATTCCTTCAATTCCCTGAACATGGCCGCCATCTACGCCAGTGACCTGGAGCAGCCACGAATCCTCTAACGCCGGCAGCACAACCCAGAGTCTCGCCTCCTTAACGACTTCCTCCCCAGGCCGCCCCACCGCCATCTTTTCCACCATGTGCCATCAGGGCCTAATTAACCAACATCGCCACCGCAATTTTCCACCGGCCTTCTTCCATGGAGAAGCTCCCAGACCACCAATAGAGGCTGACACCGTCACCGCCCGCCCTCAACTACTCCACCGCCGTCAATTCCGCCATTCACACGGCGGTTACTGTCCCAATTGCCGCTCTCGAGGCCGCGCCCACCGACCCCTCCAGCCCCCGATTGCCAAACTCCACCGCTTCCAAGGGCATTACCGTCATTTCCACCCTCGTCTCTCCGAAACCGCCCCCACGTTCCTCCTCCAAACCCCTCAGCCACCACCTCGCCGCCGCCGCCCTCGCTGGCGGTTAGGATTTCGAGCGAAAACCCCTGATCCTGTTTACCGTCATCACCAATCATCTCCTCCCCAAGTTCCAGATAGCTTCTGTTTCCCAGTTGAGGACGATCCAACTGGCCGTCTCTCTGCTCCCTCAAAACTCCGCCGTCCTTACCCGAGATTCCAGACAGATGGAAGAACAAGTGCTTCCCACAAGTACTTTTCAGAGCCCAAGCCCTTTTTTCAGTGCATCTCAATTAGGATAACCTTTCCTCCGGCATCTCTCATCCTCCGTCGCCCGCGCTCAAATCAAGAACAATCCATTTTCCTCGCCCCTCCCTCCATTCAATGATGTTTACTCTTTGACTTTCGGTTTCCGGTGATTGCATGAAGGTAGTGGAGCTGTTTGAGTAGTGATGAAAGTGTTGGACAGCAAGGAAAATACTGAAACCCAACCCTGCCTTTTTCTACGTCAGGCTTGCATATCTCTGGCTGTTGATTTGTTCGTGAAAAAGCATCCAGACCTTCTTCAGGAAATATTGAAATTCGTTGTCTTTCTAAGAAGATCATACATGAAAATCTCATTGATTTCTTTTTTAATTCTAGTTTTTGTTGAAATCAAGCATCAAAATGGAAATTTTGAAATATTGTACATTATTTTGGAAGGACCGTATACATTTTTATAAAATTAAAAATCTAAAATTTCATTTCTTTTTCTAGGGTTTTTAAGCATATAAATTAATCCTTAATCATAAACAGTGAGGGATCAAATATAAATGTCTGTCTGACATCGGTGAGATCCATTTATTCATTCAGATACTTTACCCGATTTCATTATCTTATTAGAGATATAATATATTTATTTGAATCATCTTTAATAGTGGAATAAAAGGTAAAAAAATGAATCTTGAGAAACGAAAAATCGAAATTTTGTGACGTTGAAATATAAATGATTGTTGGTGAGCCGAGTTGTAAATGATATTTTAAATATTATCGGGAGCCCATTCGCAGCGATATTGGGTATATGATGAAATTCCGTTTGGGTATGATGATATAGATGAATGAAGGGTATATGATATGGTATTAAATAAGATAAATCCAAATATTTTACTTAGATATTATTAGGAGCTATTCCGCGATTAATATTGGGTATATGATGGAAATTTCATTTTGGGTATGGAGTGATATAGATGAATGAAGGGTATATGATGTAATTATTAAATATCTCAAAGAATTAAATTGGAATAGATTTAGGATAAGCCCAAAGTTTTGAATGTTATTTGTTGAGCGTCACATTTTTATCTTTAAGTTAAATCTCGAAAATTCTTTTGAAGCAAATATGACTTTTCAGATCGCGATATTTTTCTTGGAAACTGAAAATGCTATAAAGGATTTCAATTACCAACAATTTCAACGTGGGATTATCCAACACCATAAACAACCATTGGAAACATTCAATAATACCCACACATTCCATTACCTTGCAAAAATATGGAATTTTTCCAAAGATGTACTCACCTTATTCTACTCAAGCCAAACAAAAACAGAGAATTGGAACCTAAATTCAAATTTAAAATATTCAATTGATTAAATCACATCCCGATGAATTTAGAAAAGAAAAAAGAGTTCATAATTGTATATAAAATAATATTAAAATCCATAGTTAAAAATATGAGTTTATAATCAATAACCTTCAACTCAGTGGTGTTTAAAGCCCAGAAAAACTCCCTTGAAACTATAATATATTAAAATAAAAAAATTACAATTTTGCCTTTTAAAAATCAATTTCAAAAAAACAAAAAATAATGGGAGTAATTCCTTTGGCAACACTTTTAAATCATCTCATTATTTTAATCTTGAAGTAATCATAAAAAATTAAAAAAAAAAAAAAAAAAAGAACCCATTTCAAAGATCATTGAAGTTTTGAAGGTAAAACCGAAAATACATTGTCTTTGTTTTCATGGAAATCAAACAAAGTGATTGTGAGAGAAATCCTTTTCGTGGGATAAATAAATAATCGAGGAGGAGGGAAGAAAATGCAGTCTGGAGGAGAAAAAAGAAAAGTGGTGGGGGCTAGCTCTTTGATAAGAAAAACTGTGGGCGAATGTACGGGTTGTACGAGTCGAGACTATATTAAATCCTGTGTGTTGCGCTGCTAGCAACCGTGTCAGCGTATCGGACCTTCAGACAGAACACGTGGGGTGGCATGCTCTCTCTCTCTCTCTCACCTCTATCTCACCACAAGGAATCTCTTCTTATATAAACCCTGCAATTTATATGTGAAAGCATCGCTTCTCGGAGTTGCACTATATTTTTGTCTAATTAGTATTTTCAAACAAGTCTAAATTTGACATGTTTCAGTAACCATGTAAAACTCGATACATCCGTTCTCATCTCATTAAAAACAGTAGTTCGATTACTATGTTTCAGGTTTTTAAAAAAGTTCAAAAGTTTTGGTTTTTATTTAGCTTATTTTAAATAAAAAATTTGTTAAAATAGTTTAAAATAAAAATAATATCCAAATTAATATATTTAATTATTTTAAGTTAAAGATCGAAGTTAGTAGTGGGATATTTCTTTAAAAAAATTTCGATATCGTTATCTTATTATAACATTAATTTAAAAAAAAATTAATGTCATCAATCCGATAATGAAAACATTGTTGAATACATTAATTTGACTTTATTTTTAATTTCAAACTTATATTTAGTATGTTTTTTAAATAGCTTTGTTTATATTAGCTGTAATTAAAAGTGTGATTCTGTATGATTTTAGATTTAAAATTAAATGATATGTGTAGAATTTTTGAGGCCCCACTAGTTTAGCGTAATCTAAAAATGTGTATCATTTTGATTTTTTTTTAAAATATTGTTTGAAACATAACTGGTTCCACTAAATTTTAAAGTTTTATTCCATTGACTTTTTCATAATATGTAGGGTAAAATATAAAATAATTAAAAATGTGTGATTCTAACATTTACACATTTTTAAACTCTTTCCCTTTTATTTTATTAAAATGTCATTTTAATTTCATATATTTATATTGTTCACCAAATGGGAATTATTTTTAGAAGAAAATAAGTGATATTTTAATCAATTCAGTTTAGAGCTTTCTGGATTTAATCAATCGTCATATTTTAAAATTTTCCATGAAGTGAAGTAGTTATTGTATCAAATAAATATTGCACCCTGAGAGAGAAGCAAATAAGGTTCCATGGTCTAGTGGTCAGGATGTTGGACTCTAGATCAGTAACAGTTCAAACCTCAGTGGAACCTCTTTTCCTTTTAATTCAATTAATATTACCCTTAGAGATAATAAAACTATTTTATTTTTATTTTTATTGAATTAAGTAAAACCAATCGTATTTTACATTTTACATTGGTATGACCTCAAAACATTTCAAGTTTGAGTTTATCATTCCATAAACCTTCAAATACTCATCACTATCAGTTTATTTATTTATTTATCGAAACCATTTTGAATTAGTTCAAACAAAAATAAGCATCGATTACATATTTTGTTTGTTTTAGACATAATTTTCATACCATTGTCCAGCTTCAACATTAAAAAAAAATTAAAAACTCATCGCCCTTTGTTTTGCCATGCTTTTCACCTTGATTAAGGCCTCTCTGGTTAGTTCCCCTTTTTAAAAACTGTTCCTAAAAACAATTTATGTTTTGAAAACATAAAAAAACATCATTTTGATATTTTCTAAAATCAATTTTCTTCTATAAGATTTGGTTTCTGCGGTGTTTCAGCAAAAAATTCTTAATAAATATGTTACCAGTGTTTCACTTTGTTTTGAGAATATAAAAGCAGTTTTAACCAAAAATGAAACCATGCATAATTTCTCTTTGAAACCCTTTTTGGATTACCCACCAAAAAAATAAAAACACACTATTCATTTATTATTTGTAAAAATAGAATACAAAAGCATAAATTTATAACTGATTTGAAGAAATTCACCAAGAAAAGCTGAGATTCTTTGGCCTCAACCGGAAGAGGAACATGAAAAGGGAGGTGGACAAATGCAGAAAGACACATCCATCAAACCAAGCACATGACTTTTAAAAATTCAATTGATTGTCAATGGACTTGAATTTCATGGACAAATCATCAAAAAACTCAAAATTTATCAAAAAAAATCAAAACATATTACAGAACCAAGGAAGTGGGGGTTTTCTCCCATCAATTCTCACTTCTCAGGAATACGATGCTGATCAACAACTAACATCGCTTTCACTAACTAACAAACCCCCATGGATTCCTCCCTTCCTCTACCTTCTTATTGAGTCCCCCACAAAACCAAGTAAAAGATCCATACCAAAGTTGGAACCTGTCAGAAGCTGCTTCTGTATCCCCCTCCATTCCTGGTTCCTCATCCTTATTATTTTAGGTCCACTTTCTCTCACTCTCCTGGAATTTGTTGCTGTTCATGTATAAAACCATTATGCTTTATAATTCTAAAATGAAGATACCTACTAAGTGACAGGAATAATAATAGAAATTACCTGATTCCCATATGGTGAACTATCGGCTAGAATTACTTGATGAATGCCTGCTTCTTGATTGAATGATGTAATTTATGGTTCAAAAGCGACTGTTCTCTCTATGGATATCTTCTCGATCTTTCCCTTTTCGGTTCATCTCACGCTTCTTCTCTGTTTAAAGTATTATTCACAGCTAGATTTGATCAGGCTTTTCGGAATCTCACTTCTCGATCTTACCCCTTGAATCCGATAGTTCAAAGAGCAAATCAAAAGAAACGATCAATTATTATTAACGATATAGCTAAATATATTTTTATGGCAGGGGGTGAGAAAAAACAGATCATAAAATCGCCCACCGGGAAGAAGGTTTTAACCTTTGCTCACACAATTGAAAACATCGCTGAAAACATGTACCAACAAATGTCTAAACATTGACACTAAATCATTGTCTTTATAATTATCAAGAGAAAACAAGGTAAACATATTGAAAATCAATCTCATACACATTAAGCAGGGTTATAGAAAGAGGGTGAATATTCAGAGATGCTGTTGTGCTCCTGCCATGTAATAATTTTACAGCACTGATGTTATCATGAACTTAAGTAGCTGATGACAAATCCAAGTTTTAATGACTAAACAAAATGCAGGTAATTTTTGTCATTTCTAGGAGTCAAAAAAGCAATACAGAATTAGTCAATAGCTTCCATCAACCAGCCATTACAATTCCAGAAGAAATCCTATTTACAGAGGCATGTTTCATCAAAACAAAAACAAAAACATTGACAAGTACTATCATTTGTTTCTTTTAAGATAATAGAAATAGCAATCGATTAGTCATATGAAACAATGACAAAATTTTTCTTTTTCTTATTATACTTGCTTCTACCTATCAAAAAAAACAAAAATAAATAAGAACTAAAATTTCTTTTACTACTTAATCAGTTCAAACTACCGATTGCCCAAGAAAAAATATACAGGTTTGATGTTCTATCTAAGAAAGGGCTCATCAGTTCCTCCCAAGGAAGAGCACCTAGCATTTATCTTGTTCATACACTTGAAGGCGAGAGAAGGTATAGAACAAAGTCTCTCTGAAGCCCACAGCCAGTGGATGTTAAATAAATGGATTTTTCACTATCACATTTGATCATGTACTGCAAGCCAAAGCCCGGTGGATGATCTCCGTTGGGTAATCTTGAGAAGCTTTAAGAAGATCAAGCCTCTTTGAGTCATCAGCAACCAACTCCCAACATATGGTCTGTGAAATAAAAAGAAAAAAGGGAAAAATGTGTTCAGAACTTCACAAACTAGAGCTGCATGTTGCCCAAATTTAGTATATGAGTCTCATACCTTAAATGTTCGATACAGATGATGCGAAATCGGCCATCCAAATGTCTTCCAATAGAAGATCCAAGCCCTTGAATACCAGAATGGTTGTTTATACCACCTTCAAAATTCTTGTGTTTCCAAGGTTTTACTTTTTGCCATAGTCATTGGAGACAAATTTAAATCATGAGTGTCAGGTCCTAAGTACTCCGAGAAAAGCCTGGTTTTGGATTATAACAATATCAATATGTCAAACATAATTCTATCATTACTTATATAGTTAAAGTTTCACTGAAATTTATAATTAACACGATAAATGTATTTCTTCCCCCATCAACAAAGGTAGTCGTTGGCAAAGCATCTCAGTTATTAGAAAATCCTCAACCAGTGGGCATTATCTAGCATCTAAAAGCAATTCCAAAACACACACACAGCTTTGTGCAAGCCCCAAATAACCCTTACATCACTTTCCCGAATCACTTACATACATGTCATTAACACAATAAACATAGCACCTTCAGCTTTGGCCACACCAAGGCCACGCTAAAAATTATTAGATCAGCCTTGCTTTTATGAGTTTAAGACTAAGATACAATTTACAAAACTACTGGAAAAATAGTGAAAAGAAACAAAGACAACTGAGCCTACTGAGGTTCTCATCAATACTTTTCAAGTGTAGCAACAATACCGAGCACATGCCCTTAAGCATAAGATGTAGGCTTGGCTTCATGGCGATTTTCTAGCTGGCATGAAATGGCAGCTGCTGGGTTTTCATCTTCAACTCTATTTCAAGCAGTTTATTACTACGCCAAGGGTTTTGAATGGGCTCATTTTCTATGGTTGGTAGGCTTCAGATGAATATCTTTTCAAAACCTTTCAGTGATGAAAGTTGTTGTGAATAACATTATGGTATAATTACAAAGTTCCTTTTCATGCCTTTCAAAAATGCAGACCTCAAACTTATCTGCAGGTTAGGAAGTAAGTGTTGTTTGGAAGTTGGAAAACATTCTATTATGTCAATTTTGTTTTTAAGTAGTTTTTAAATCAGTATCATTTAGGCTAAGTCTTTTAAGACTTTGCATTTCATATCAGTTACAATCATATATTGTTTTAGAGAGACAGACAGACAGAAAGACATCAAACAACACAAATTATCAGTTAATGTTGTTAAACTTTGCAGTGTTTAAGATTAACTAATTTTGATTGATAACAATATAATCAAAAGCATTTATACCTACCAAATTAAGATTAAATATCCAGGTTATAACTTTTGGTCTTCAGATATTTTATATTATCCTCATGCTGTTTGATTTTGAACCCCAGAGCTTATATCTCATCAGTTTCCATGGTTTAAGACAATCAAAAGTTGGTCCAATTACCCAAAAGCAGTATTATAACTATGATGCAGAGTTGCGACCTTCTGTGGGTTGAAGGATCTACCTCTCTGTTAACACTAAATTGAATAAATACAAGACATATATTTCACCATATTCTTTATTTATAATCTTTTACAAGAATGTGAAGGAAAATTTATCATAATTTTGAACCTGGGAATTGTTGATAGCAGATTCCACTTCAGAAAATACCATTTTGAATTTCTCATCTCTTGCAGTTCAAAAAATTATTTGGATCACATGCATAAATGCCGATGTTTCTTGAATAACTATTGGCTTTGTTTGAATTGGAAATATTAGAAACTATCAATTGGGTATCACTTCAGATATAATTTGAAAGCAAATGATGGGACACCACAGCTAAATTATAAAACAATACAAAAGTAGAAAGTTTCTTTTTACTTTTTCTTATAATGCTGCCTACCAAAGCAGATCACTCATACACAAAAAAGAAATGTAGAGTTCAATTTTTAAGAACTTAGGTTGTTGAAATTTAAGCAAATTAAGGCTACATCTGATATAGGAAGCGAAAACAATGGTAAAAGGCATTAGATAAACTAATAAATTATACGTTTAACTCTTTGTTTGCTAGAAATAGGAATTCAGCAGAGCAAGAATTTGGAATAGGGAGCTCTTCAAATTTAGGCAATTTAAGACTCTACCACCGCCGGGAATAGAGAGGAAAAAGAGAAAGAAGTTTCTGTGCGTGCAAGTCGTCCATTGTTCGGTTCCTACGAAAAATTTACACAGCATTCCCTCTATTTCCAAATGCAAAATCTAACCTCGGAATAATGTGTTTTCTTCATAGATGTCCAACCATACAAAGATCATTGGGGCAGCAGAAAACCAAAAATTCAAGTGGTTTTACAAACTCATTTACCTGCCGTTCTTTACAGTGTCAATAAACCGAAAATTAAAAAGTATTCCAATAAAAAAAACACTAAATAGAAAAAAAAAAATCATTTCATCGCATTACAAACAAGCAACACATGCCCACTGAGTCGAAGCTTCAAAGAAGAAGAAAAGAGGGATGCGGCTGAAACCCTAGAAATCAAATCTATTTCTGCGTAGAATAGAAAGAGTGACTCACCTGGTGCGGTTGAAACATGGTTGAATGGAGTGGGACTCACCGAGTCAACTCCTCCCTTTCCCAATCCCACAACTCGTCTCCCTCTTTGCTCTCCCTCCTGTATGGAGCTGAATATACAAATCCCTAGGGCTATTATTTCAAGCAGAGCGGAAAATAGCGAAGAAAAGTAAAGAAAAAATAAAGTTAAATTTTGGTGATTTGATTAATAGCTTTTTTGAAAACCCTAAATTTTAAAATCTATATATTTTGGCCTTATTTGATTAATATGTCCTTATCTTCTTACAAAAATAACTTCTTTTTTAAATACAACTTAAGCAGTGAAATAAAAAATAACATTTTTATTTAAGCTGATATTTTTAAGGAAAAATATATGTGAGATGTCAAATACTTATATTCTAATTAAAAGTATTCAATATTTTAACTAAATATTTCTAAATTTTATATATATAAAAATCATTTATTTAATTTTAATTACTGAAATTAAATAATTTAAAAATATTTAAATTCATTTTTAAGACTTTTATTACACATCTGAATATAATAAAATTATTTTCTTAACTTTTTGTTTATCTTTTCTAAAAACCAAAATATTTACTATAGTTCTAATTTATAAATAATTTTAAGTATTTTTTTTTTATTTTCTTGGCACCTTATAAATTTAAATATTGAGCTTTACATACATAAAATTGATTTTGATGATTCTGTGATTAATAGTTTGCTTGTAGCAAGGACTGGAAGATGGGATCCCTCTTCTTAGTGAGCTAAACATTTGGACATAATTTTGCCCTTATGAAATAATACAAAAGCATATAAATTAAGCAGTATAATTTACTAATAACGTTTCAAAATTATATAATAATGTCAAAAATAATTCAGAAAAAGATATGATATAAATTAAGTCAGAAAAATAAATTATTTTATTTTGAAGTAAATTAATAACAAGTAAAAGCCTAAAAAAATTTGAACAAAGGAGGTATATGAAAAATAGGTGAAGATTCAGATATCGAATTATATATATATATATATATATATATATATAGATATAAAGGGAACAATACTACAATTAAGATGAGAAATGAAAAGGAGCATTGCAAAATTTTACGTAATTTACCAAATACAATAAAATTTTAACTCTACTATCAATATCCATATATTCCTACTATGAAACGATTGCGAGCTGATAATTTTTTTTTAAATGAAAAAATAATAACATTGATTTAAATTTAAATAATAACATTGATTGAAAATACAAATAACTAAAAACCAAAAAATCATTTAGGATGAAACAATATTCAAGTTAATATCATATAATAAATCAACATAAAGCCTAAAATCTGATAGTGACTAAAAGATTTAAGATTCCAGTTCTTCCTGATAATTTGATATCTACAAATTTGAAACACAGGTTGTCAGTCTTCTTTCAGTGATAATTCTCATTTCTGCATTTAACATAACAAATCCCTTTCTTTTTCAGGTTGCTTTTAAATAATAAACAAGAAAAAGAAAAAGAAAAAATGAATTTCCATTCACTATTAAATTGTGTATTAATATTAACATTTACCTTACAAAAAACTATTACATATTCTTTATTTGTAAAAATGAAGCCAATCATATCATCTATGACATAAAATTGAGCATATCATTTACTGAACATTAACAAAAGCAGGCGCTTATAAATAAGCCAAGGCTGGTATTAAAGCTAGAAAGAAAAAAGACAGGATTTCCATATGTACGTGGAAACCAAGAATCAGACTCATCTGTACAATCTTCCCTCCCATCCTCTAACCCTGTAAATGACAAAGACACCACATGAAAATTAACCAGCATATAGTAGTCTGACAATGAAAATGTGAAGCACAAGCTGCTTTCTTACATATCTATTATGATATATGTAATATAGCAAACCGATCGTAGTATGAATATTATGCTGTTTTTGGGTTTAACGAGAACTACACATGTTTTTAAAAGTGTCTCTTTAGATTAAGAGGTTATGCTATATACAATAGAGACTTTTCTCTCATATGATTATGAAGTATGGCAAATCTGCACCATGCCGCGCAGTAGCGTCTCGTTGTGTCACGTAGGATTGCGAGGTCAAGCAGACGAAACGCCCCTGCGAGGGACCAAGCAAGCAGTCCCCAGGGTTGGGGTCATTCGACGGCCAATATGGGTATTGTCGCTTTAAAAACTGAGGGCTCGCAACCTTAAGCAGCACTCTAATGGTTAAGAGGAGGCTGAGAAACTTATAAATACAAGAAACTTTATCACGTCGTGTGGGATGTGACGAAATCACATCACAAATTCGGACAAGAAAGTGCTCGATTTGTCAAAATGCGGTGAACCGCCAAAGCAGATCCCATTTTAAGGCGTGCTTATGCCGGTTGAAGAAAACATGCCGCATATAAAGTAATCAAGAACTCTCTCCCCTATCCGATGTGGGATGTGACAATATAAACACACACATTTGGATCATTGAAGATATTTCTATCAATGTTCATATAATTTGCATAGTAGGCAGGCATATATGCTTGAGACTGTACAGAAAGTATCTAGGACAAACCAGATAGATCATTTTGGCCAGTTTTCCAGGCTGTTGATGGCTGTAGTGTTGTATGGTACTCAGGTAGGAGCCTCTCATATAGGTCCAAACCGATCCAAGAGCTTGCGACTCTGTGAAATTTTTCTGTGTAACTTCTTCTTAGCCTTGTTAACGACTTTGTTCAGTTGGCCTATTTCATCATGGACCATCCTCAAAGAAGTTCTTTTTTCTTCTATCATTTCCAGGATTCTCACCCTTTTTGGTGATTCCGGTGTAGCTACTGGAAACGATATTTGTGGTTCCCTGAACAGTAAAAAAGAAGAAAAGTTTAAACAATGTTCGGACCTGTTAAACGACCAACTCTCTTAAAAGCTCAAGCTTATAGGATTTAGATTTAATATGAATGCAATGCCTTTAACACGCTCCCTCACGTGCAGCCCCATTCCCGCACGTGAAGAGTCAAATAAGTCAAATAGAGTCTTCCATGGACTTTTTCAAATCAACAAATGGGGAATAATTTGCAGAGAAGTGGAACCTCAAGTTTGTAGAACTTGGGTTTAATACGAGAATATCATACCTTTAGGGTTTAATCATTACAATAGTTGAATATGTACTTACAAGAAAGCATCAATGCATGGATCAATATCTAAAATAGCCAATAATGGAGAGGTTATAGTCATTTGATCACTCATTGGGCTTTGTTTATCAATCAAAGCAAACAATCTTTTCTAGAGGAGAGAGGTTGTAAATACTATATCAAAAGAAATGACTCCATTTCCTTTCATAATCCCACCATCAAGAAACAGCACCATAGTCTTTTTTGAAGCATGCCTTCTTCATGTCTTCCTTGTTTGATAAACCTGCAACTCACCAAATGGGCAATAAGAACAATGTCTCCGAAGACTAACACCCTATAAGTAGATCTTGTATGTAAATGATCGAACTCTGGCTTCAACCATGATGTTCACTGCATACCCCAAGAATCCTGGAGGCACCTCCCCTGTTGGTAAAATAGGGTTTGGTATGTTCAGCTTCCTCTGAGGATCATTGTCCTTAAACCCTTCTGTGTAAGGCCTGGAAAAAAAAAGGATAAGTCAGCTAAGAATCACAAACAATTTATAAATTTGAAGAAGCAAAAAACCTGTAGTTACCTTATATTCTCGAGAACCCAAATAACAAGCTTGAAGTCATTTATAGGTCGTCCATATGAATTTTGCTATTGCCATAAAAACCTGTTCATGATCTACTTTTCCGTCTAATTCATACTTCTCAAGTTTTACGCACAGCGTCATAAGATCTGCACACAACTGCAAGCATTTGATCTTCTCCCAAATATTCAGCCAACAACCTGCATACATGGAGAAATTGGAAACAGAGTTATGTCTAATTCAAATTTTTCTATATTCTTCATCGTTTAATTATAAGCATAGAATACAGAAAGACACCTGCCAGCGGATTGATATGAACAGTTCAAGAATTTTGACCACACCAGCTATATCTTTCATAAGCATAGACCAGGGTCTTGGAATGGAATCTTTCTTGAAGATTGCAGAAAAAGCAACTGCGGTTATCCTTTTTCATGCATTCCATCACTGACTCTTTGTTAGACATTTGGTGAATGGCTGTTAGATAGATCATATTCTGCAGAAGCTAAAAATCACCCCAATTTTTAGTATCCCTAGTTGCCTCTTTCATTCTAAGCATTCATGCAAGGAATATGTTCATCATAAAATTAGGGTGAAACGAATTAAGAGCAGCTCTGTTCAGTAACTCAAAGATTTGATCATATACTCTCTTTTTTTTTTATGATAGGTTTGATCATGTACTCTTATGGTAAAGAAAGGCACCCTTGATTTTCTCATGGCACCATAAAGATGGTTGGAATGTAACATTAGCCATTCAACTCATGTTAAACATCCAAATATGACCGAAATGTACATATAATTTTGTTAGTAAGCATAACCTCGAAGACTATACTCATAGCACCTTGATTAAATTAATCAGTCAAACAATTCACTTATTATTTTTACTTTTTATGAGATCAAAAATTCAATATAAACAGGGAAACTGTATGACACTTTGGGATGAAATTGAATATGGTTCAAATGATATGCAAGAGAAGGAAAATTATGGAAGTTTTGAGAAAATAGAGAATATATCCATGATTAATTTAAGGGAAGAAATCACAAACAATAGAATCATCTTTTTAATAAATTTGGAGCATATTAGTCCAGTGATAAAAGAAAATCTCTGGGTTTTTTTTCAGGCGTAGATACAATCAACTGGGACAGTTGGTGTCATCATAAATTTTCTGAGCATAATTTTTTTTTTGGATCTTATAAAGAGACAAAGAGACCAGTTCCTGACCTTTTGAGGCTTCTCAATGGACAGCTCAATATCTTCCTTCTGTTTTATAAAAGCAATGTCAGTTTCCTTTCATTCTCCCCAATGAACAAACCGATTTTGTAAATAATAAACCCTCAATTTCCTCAGGAAATCATGTTCAAGAAAAAATAACAGAAATGATCAAAATAAAAATTTAAGTGAACAAAAATAAAATATTCAAGGTACCCTTCAAAGGCCATCTCAAAGCGGAAGAAATATGGCAACAGTAAATCCATAAAATATAGTGCTGAGGTGTCATTTTACCTTCACAAATTACAGATTTGCCAGGGAGCTCCACTAGGTCGTTATCTACATGCCTTGGAGCTAATTGAGTCCCTGGAGGGCAACATGTTTTCCATTGGATCTTGAGAGTTGAAATCCTTCCCTGCTTAAGCTTGTGGGACTACAAGAGAAACCTGCACATAACATTCAGCCTCCTTAAATATAAGTTGGGGAAATGATAATTATCGTAACATAATATCGCCGTTTCAACCTTCACGGTCAAAGGAAGCTCTGGATGGCATATGAGTGACAGCTAGAAAGGTGAAATCCTTGCTTTTGGGGGAAGGAATAGTAGGAATATTAAGCGCCATTCCTGAAAGCAAATCTTACAGAACCATCTGAATCAATTAGATCATATATTATTCTAAGTGTAGATTTTTCATGTTTCTCTTCATCATGAACAGTTTCATCCACTTCACCCTCGGAGTTAACAATTTCGAAGACGATATTTTCAAGCTGTGATCCAGCAGCACAAGAATGAGGTACCTGACATCAAGAAACTAACTAAAACACTATGGGAACTACAAGTAGTAAATGAAAAAGGAATAGAGCAAACCATGACACACTATTAGTGCATTATAGTTCTCTTTTCTGTGTTTGCAACTCTTATGAAAAGTACTTTGGTACCAAATAAAGCCGATAGGAAACTGCAAAAGCAGTGCGGTGTGTGAAATCACCAAACCAATCAAATTTATCCTAAAACAAAACTAAAATCCTCCGCAATATTTAGTCATCATGAAGACATCTGCAAGGATCATTACGCACCTACCCAAAATGTGTTTCCTGCCTGAAGAGCAGGAGCAGAGATATGTTGCAGAACTTAATTTCAGATTAATAGTTAAAAAATGCAACTAAAAGCTTTAAGTCCTGGTAAGTTACAAAAATATGCAAGAAAATATATTTTAAATTGCCTATTAATTATATGTATTGTAAGACAACTGAACCAACCCCACAGGCCCCATCTCATTGTTGTCCCTTACCCTGTAAATTTAAGCCATCTAGTTTGAACATAAAACATGGGAAGAATAAAGTTACTTGGAGAAGGCTAATACCATTTCTTCCATACCCTGCTCTGACTCTCAAGAGGCCACTAAGGTCAATGCATCCACGATCATCCACCTGCATTGAATAACACAAAGCTAAAGGAATTGGAATAATATGACATATCACCATCAACACATATCCAAGGTGGGAATCGACAAGAGAATCATCTATATATTCATCAGAGCCATAAGTAGCATATATAGTGTTTATGGTTTTGAAATTTTTCAAGCTCAAGGGAATATGCAGGACAATAAAAGCCCCTAATGAAAAGTTGATATATTGCTAAATGAAGAAAAGTAAACAGTATACAGTTGCTAAAGCATATTAGAAGTTGATATATTGCTAAAACAAAATAAAGTAAAACAGTATACAAGCTACAGCCATTTCTCACAGCAGGTGATTGTATTTGCAGTAGCACTGCATAACATCGCTATTAGATTGTATCTAGCCATGAAAGGGCATCAAATCTGGAGCAAAAGAAGCAATTTTCGTACCAAAAGAAAAGATTTCTGTAAATAAATTCTAAAAGAGTATATACTAATAAATTGATGAAAAAAATGAACCAATATTTAACTATCTAAAGTGAAGATTCTCATTGTTTCACTAAAATAACCCAGTGGAGATGATTCTTACAAAATATTGCCTGATTTTATCCCCCTAAGATATTCTTGCAACTCACAATATAAAACGCACAAATGTAGAAATGTTCCCTCATAAAAACAATCATTTATTCCATAACTTAAAATTGATGGCTTAATAGCAATTTTGTGGCACCTTATCACCTTCACAAAAAATTTTCCAGTTTTAATTTTAATAAACCTAAAGTACCCAGCTTTCTACCTCCATCTTTTCAGCTCAAAGCATTTTTTTAAATAATATTGTACTTCTAATGAACCTGATTGTACCTCTAATAGACATGATAAACATTTATTTCATCAAAAAATTCTATTGCCATAAAGAAATATCATCACAAGCGCAATCTAATAAGTCCTAGATTGCCCTCAAATAAACATCCCACCACTATATATATTTGAATAACAGTCCATCCCATCAGCTTTCTTAATAACCTCACACCATTATCATTCATCAAATGCCACATACATTTGTGCAACTTGCTGCCCCTGTTCTGCTAGTACTACAATGCACATTAGATTTTACCAGTCACACTTGTGAGAATTGCCAAAAAAATAACTAACGAAATACTTCTATACGGTTTAAACCATTTGTGATCTTGGAAACAAAATCCATCTAAATTAAACTCAACCTCCAACCCTTCTTTAGCATAATTACCATGTAAATGAAACATCTAAGAACAATTACATTGGCAAGATATTATAAGATAAAGCAAAAATATTAATTTCTATGATTAAAATTTCTCAGTTTATTCAATAATAAAAGAAACAACAGGATAGATGATACAAAGCATCACAAAGGAAGAAAAGCATACAGAACAACAGTTTGGCACAGATTGATCATTTATGATTGTATATCATGATTAATTTTCCTCAAAATAATACCAAAATAGAATAACTGTGCCTTAAAGTATGAGAATTTTCCCCATGTGTGACGAGCCATGAAATGAATGGAATTATAGTAACTAAACAAAACCAAAGAAGCAAAAGTGTAAATAAAACTTATGCAAACTATATAAGCATAGTGATGAAGCAGTGCATTGTACCCAAGGGTTGTCAGTCAATGTATATTATCATGTAGTTTACCATTTTACATTCATATCTAATTTGTATGTTACCATGGATTTTATGATGCTTCACTTTACAAACATTACTATTTTTCTTTATTTTTAAGAAGAAAACTTCAAATTTGTCTTCAGATCTGCTAATCTACTTGCTTGATACAAGAAATACCAAGAGAATTGTGATTCTCAATCCTAAAATTTGGGCTGCAGGATTTTACTGGAACATAATTGTATAAATAGATGAGCAGTGCAGCTCCAAATTGATAGGTCATAGGTATAAAAGTGCACCAAAAAATTCAACCTGGGAATAATAACTACAATGCAAAAAAAGATACCTCTAGTACAGCTCCTCAATCACATCCAGGAAGCACTTGACTGTCGGATACTGGTGGCTGGGCTATGGCATGTTCTAAAAGGTCCAGGGTTAACTGATTGAAGGACAACCAAAAAAAAAAAAAAACAAAAGCACAAGACATGATATTACATTATTAAGGAAAAATACCAAAATCAATTACTGTAGAATATATGTATTACTGTTGAAAATGCTCTAGTTAATTTATTGAAACATTGTCAAGAAAAAATAGGAATACCTTCACAAGCAGCAGAAATTGGAGGCAACTCATCTCGTCGATATATCATCAATGGAGCTGCATAGCTCGGTCGAATCTTATCCAAGTCACTGCTTTCAATTAGTACATCCTGCAAAATTCAGAAAACTCAAGCTATAATTGCACAAGAAAATGTGGAAATGCAACTACTTGAGAAGGGCATGATGAAAATCATAATTATATGCAAAATATACATAACTCCCAAGGTCAAAATTTATCAGATGAAAGTTCCACATTCATTTTATCAGGCGCTAAGTATCCTCCCATTTGAGTTAATTTTGATGATAAATTCTGGTATTGATGCTAATGGAATCTGATTTTCAAATGAGTCATAACAAGCAATAGAAAATGGTGCTAAGCACGAACCAGCCCTGTCCAAATCAAAATTAAGTCACTAATTGTCAAAAGTATGAATGGATTTATAAGTAGCATTTATTCAGAAATAAAAGCTACAAAGTTAGAAATTAAAGCAGTTATTAAATGTAGACACAAGGCAAAGCTGTCTGCTGTGAGTAAGAGTAAACAAATTTGAAGAAACATCAGGAACAGTAAAACAAGTACTAGGAAAAAAAATTACTTAAACATGCTGTTAGATATTGTACAGTCTTTTCCTTTATTGTCTTACTGTATTGTGGGTCCCATGAGTGTGTATATATATAAGTCCAATATGTAATGTAAAGGTAAGTCTTTTTTCCGTGAATATAATAAGAATAGGGATTCTCTCTTTTCTCTTGCGTAGTATCGAATGCAGGGGAAAGCACGATTTACTTTTTCGGTGATCATGTTTCATTCCAGTCACTTTATTCTCCCCGGGAACCCTCCGCCGCAGGATTTCCACGCCGCCGTCGCCGCCGCGCTGGCTTTCCGGCCCGGCTCTTCTCGGGTGAAAACCTCGGATGGCGCACGAGGCCAATCACGCAGGTGGCAACCTGGCTGACGGCCCTTTGCCAGCGATCCTTGCCAGCAGCTTCTCTCCTGCGGCTGCAGTCCACGGCGGCGCGTGGGTGCGATAATGGTAGCGTGGATCATTTTCCAATAGTTTGGACTCCACATCCCGAGGGCTCATCGGCGCGGAATCTTGCTACTCCATCCCTCGGTGGTCACCCGAGCCTCATATCACCTTTTGCCCATTTTGCCTCATAGCACTCAGTCGATGCAAATCTTCCTCACAGTTTGGAGTACATTTTTTCTTCATCTCCAGTTCCACAGCCATGATTTCAAGTTCCACGGCGTAGTTCGCCGCTGCTGTTGGGTCTCTTCCAATCAACGTGATTGATCTTCGGTTAAGTGGATATGGCAACTCAAATCCTATTTTTACTTATGTTATCTCACGGATCTCCTCTCTTATCACATCGAGAAAAATTGATTGGTAGTAAAAATTATCTTTCTTTGATCGACTTTTGTGGAACTGGTTCATGGAGACGAGGTTATGAGGATCATATTATTAGAAGGATGCTATGCCCTAATGTTGACAGGTGCCTTTGGAAGAAAATAGATGCCTGACTATGTAACGTATTATGGCGGTCGGTTGATCAAAAATTTTTGCTTCATCTTTGGGCTTACAAAACATGTTCTAAGTTTTGGAATCGATGGTCCCCATGCGAATGACATCAACGCCTTTATAAGGTGGCTTACGCATATTGTCGATATCCGAAATGATAAGACATGGATTTATCTAATTATATTGGCGGGTTGCCCTGCTCTTAAGGAGGAGTTCTTGGCCTCATGCACTCTTACTAGTGATGTTGGGGCTCAACAAACGCAGATTGACAATTTCTTCATGTTTCTTACTCTCATTGGCCTCGTGGATGCGAACCGTCCAGAGATCGAAGTTCTTGGCGGTCCAGTGATCCGTCCTTGGATGATGTGTTTGCCTCCTCAGTATCTCCTCCACACGGACTTTGTCAATACGATAACCCTTCAAATTCTTACGGTAGTTTCTCACACTAACCTTCGGAGGACAGTGTAGCAGAAGTAAAGACCAGCGTCGGGCTGCTGTGCGATAAGCTTGGCCACACTTTCGTGATCGTTGTTATGAGTTGCATAGACTGACCTCCCTTGCGCCCCGTGGCCCGATCTTTTGGTGCGATTACGATTCTCGGTAGCCCGGACTCAGAGCTCCTCCACATCTGAGGTGTTCCTCCCGATGGCGGTGAGTATGATGACTATCTTACATTCATCGGCCCGGCCGTCGGCACATTTGCATATGTTGCGGACCGATGCAATGTCTCTGCACGCCTTACTCATACATCTTCTCTCTTGGACCTGGATTCTAGACTTTGGTGCTTAGATCACATATCACGGTAATAAAGATCTTTTCTCTTCTCTTCTCTTACTACTACTTTACTTTACCTCTGCATTGCCTTGGCTTATGGTTCTCAAGCGTGGCTAAAAGGTATTGGTTTGCTTGTCCTCTCCCTTCCCTACCTCTCACTTCTATCCTTTATACTCCTGAGTGTCACTTTAATCTTATTTCCATCGACAAATCCTTTCGTGCCTCTTAGCGCTCCATTATTTTTCGATAAATTTGTGACCTTGCGGGATCGAGATGCGAAGGCGATTGGCATCGGACGATGGGTCTCGAGGCCTCTATCCACCTCACCTGTAGCAATCATCTCCTGCCAGGTTGCGTTTCCACTTGTCTCCCTCCTCATCCCACGGTCGTCTAGAGCGGCTAGTCTTTAAGTTCCCGAAGATGGTCCTCGTTTTCCACTTTGTCGCCACTTTAACGTGTGAGTCTGTCAACTTAGGGAAACATACTCGTGTCGTTCATGACATTTGAATAATCGGGTAAATCTCATTTTGAACTTGTCCTTGGCTGATGCTTGGGGTCGTATCGGACTACGTCTGCTTTGGGATTTCGTGTTTTTGCCCGCTTTCATTGACTATTCTCGATGTACTTGGTTATTTTTAATGAAAAATCATTTGGTAATATTCTATTTTCAGAAAATTTTATCTTTGAAATTCTAACCAGTTTAATATTTATATTCGGTGTGTTACGTATTGATAATGCCCGGGAATATTTTGCACCTTTATTTCATTTATGTCCCTGACATGGGATCCTTCATACGTCTTCTTGTAACCATGCTCCTCGACAAAATGGGGTAGGCCGAGCGTAAGAATCGTCATCTTATTGAGGCGGCTCGTACTCTCATCCTCATTATCATGTTCCTTTTCGTTTTTGGGGGCTATTTGTTCTTACGCTTGTTATTTGATTAATCGTATGCCCTCATCTTGTGTTACATGCCAGATTCCTCATTCCACTTCTTTTCTCTAACCAACCTTTATTTCCTTCCCTCTCGTGTCTTTGGTTGTACTTGCTGTTCATATTCTCACTCGGGGGCAGAAATGAAGCTTTCGCGAGCCACGAAATGCATCTTCTTAGGCTACTCCTGACTTTAGAAGGGTTATCGTTGTTATTCCCCTCAGACTCATCGATACTTTCTCTCGCGATGTCACCTTCTTCGGACTCTTGCTTCTTCTCCTCCTTCGAGTCTCTTCCCACGACTACGAAGTCTTACCCTTCCGTCATCTCGCCTATATTTGATGATGTATCTTCTCGTCCACTTTAGGTTTATCATCGCCGTCACCTTGTAGTTGTTCCTCTCCTTCACAGGCCTGCATTTCACTTCCTATCCGCTTGACTTCTCCTACTGACTCTACCTCTTGCGATAACTTGCCCATTGCTCTTCGGAAGGTAATCGCTCATTAGCAATCCTCATCCACATTTACAATTTTTTGGTACCATCGAGTTATCTTGGCCCACTCTTCTGCGTTTGTTTCTCTTATTTCGCTGTTTCTCTTGCAGAACACCCGATGAGACACTTTCCCATCGGTAGCGACGAGCAATGGTAGATGAAATGGTTGCTTTACCTCGGCTTCGCGCCCAGGATCTTGTTGTTTTGCCATTTTGGTAAGTTTCAGTTGGTTGTCGTTGGGTTTGATTAGGTTGGTCTGTGGGCAATTGATTGATCGCCTTAAAAACCCAGTTCTTTAAGAGGATATACTCGGGTTTATGGTTACGATTATGGCGACACCTTCTCCCCCGTTGCGAATTGCTTATGTCCAGATACCTTGCTCTCCATAGGCTGTATGTGTTCCACGGCCACTTTTTCAATTGGATATTAAAAATATCTTCCTTCATAGTGATCTTCTCTTAGGAAGTTTATATAAAACGACCACTTGGTTTTGTTGCTCGAGGGTACGGTTTAGTGCGAGGTTCGCCGCTCTCTATGGCTTGAAACAATCTCCTCGAGTATGGTTTAGCGTTTGGGTCCTGTTGAGAATTTGGGCATGCCCGGCCGCAACCAGAGACCATTGATTTTTATCATCACCAACTCTTCGGGCTGGTGTATTTATCAGTTGTTTATGTGGATGACATCGTCATTCTGACGTGTCCGGGATGGTATTCGAAGCTAAAGAAATCTTTTCACCCACTTTCCAAACTAAAGACTTGGGAAACTGATACTTTCTAAGTGAATAAGCTCGATCCAATTTTGGTGTAGTCCTCTCCCAACGAAAGTATGCTTTAGACATCTTGGAAGAAAGCGGGGTATGTTAGGTATGCCCAGGTCGACCTTTCACATGGATCACAATGTCGAGCTTGTACCGGGACCCGAGGAGTCTTTAGAGATCTGGGAGAGAGAGATATCGAAGCGACTAGTAGAGTAAATGAACTACCTCGCCCCATTACTCGGCCGGACATTTTCGGCTTCCGGTAAGTGTTGTTGGTCGATTCCTACGATCCTTAAATGTGATAACCCGTTTGGGATGTTGTAATGCGTTTTCGATATCAAAAAGTACACCGGGCCAGCGTGTTTGTCACGAGAATAAAGTCATACCAGTTATCCCGGTTACGGATGCAAATTGGAAATGGCTTCGCGGATAGGCGTTCAGCCCAGTCTTGTGTTTTCATTGGTGGTAACCTAATATCTGGAAGAGTAGAAGCAACATGTAGTGGCTAAATCTAGCCAGTGGCCAGAAATTATCGGTATGGCCACAGCGACATGTGAACTCGCTCATTTGAGGAGCGCGCCTCAAGGTTGAGATTTGGAAAGGATGAACGGATGAAGCTTATCTGCGTGATAGCAGTTTGCATATTGCATCGATCAGGTCTTCCATTAAGGACCCGAGCATTGAAGTTGGCCAGTACTTCATTAGAGAAGATCGCATTGGGATGTATAGGCCTACCCAGTTTTGTCAGTTGGAAATGATCGACTAAAGGACATCTTTACTAAATCTCCCGGAGTGCTTGGGAATTAAATGATTTGTATGAGCAGTGCGTATGACATATATGCTCCGGCGAGGAGATGTCCCGGATATTATTTTAATGAATTTTCTTGTTGTCTTTGCATGTTGTAAGGTCCCATGGAGTGTGTATATATATAAGTCCAATATGTAATGTAGAGGTAAGTCTTTTTTCCGTGAATATAATAAAATTAGGGATTCTCTCTTTTCTCTCTTCACACATGCTTAAACAGGAAGGAAATATCAAAACATATACATCAGGAACAAGTAGAAAAATGCGATGTGAATGTATATGGATTCCACAACGATCTCCATATAAGATTTAAAGTAATATATGATAAGTTTAACAGATGGTATGTTTCTTACCTTACACTATACAGTATTCTGTGCATCACTTGAAAATCTCAACTTGAGGCAACCAGGGGTGGCTTAACCAGCACTGTTTTTCGCAACTCTTGAGGTGAGTCTTTCTAATAAATGGTCAGTTGCAGGAAGACATCATCAGAAAGGAAATATAAAACCAAGCAACTTAATCAGAGCAAACCATGATTTAGAATTCATATGTGCCACGGAATACTGTAAATGTATAAAGAACCAGCTTTTGAAATAACTGCGGGAACTTACCTTCTAGTGGGAGAGATATATAAACCATGAAATCCATTACAGGATGAAGGTGTCACATGTTTGATAAATAGATTTGCCATTTTAATTGTCATCCGCTAAATTTAACTTCCATATATAACTCCAAATTATCCTTGACAATATACTTTTGGTCCAAGTTCTTTGAGTCACAACTGCCCTTGATAATATCCTTTTCGTCCAATTTCTTGGAGGCACTAGAAGAAACGAAACTGGCAGGACGAAGAACAGCTGCAATTTCCTTAGGTGGAACATGTCCAGCATACACTGGAGCATCAATAGGTAATGCCTGGAGAAAATAAGCAAAAAATTTTATAAATAATTTCTTCTTTGAGATGCTTCATTGGGGTGACAAGAAGGTGCTAAAATATCAACACTCTATTTGACTGCTGTGAACATGTGAACATAAAAATACTTCTATTTATTTTCTCAACAAACAAACTAATTAAGGAGGGTGTGCTTCCTCCAAATTTATGATATTTTATCACCAAATAAAAGAAGATTGGCAGGAATGGACTGACCCCATCAACCTCCAACTCCAGACAGTGTCCCTCACACAGAATGTCAATTACTGAAGGAGATTTCTGACGTTGTTTCTCAAGTTGCAAAATGCCATTCAAGAACTTAGCGGCAAGAGCACTGATGTGAACAATTGGGTGTTTGAAATTTAGTTAACTGTAGAATATCATAAGCAAATAGAGAAAAGGGACAAGGGAAAAACACACACACACACACACATATCATTCAACCTAAACTAAATGAAAACAGCATATAAAATATATCACACTAGTAGGTAAAGATAGAAAGTGTGGCAATCAAAACTAGCAGTCCCAAGCATCCACTGCCAGGATACTGCCATCCTCACATCTGGAATGTAAAGCCTTCCCATGGCAAAATAATAACAGATATAAATCACAAGTAAACATTTGATGAACTAGACATAATAAATAACTTAAAAAATAAAACATAAAAAGCCAAGATAAAAAACCTGCATATTAGCCGAGCTTCACCTGTGAAAAAGAAAAGAAAGAGGAAAATGTTAGGAAGATCCTCAATATATAGGACAGAACAAATTTGAGGCAAGAACATGTTTGTTTAAATGTCAAGTGCCTCTTAAACAGCAAGAGTATATTTTTATGTTAAATCCAATATATAACAGGATTAATACATCGAACACAATCAAATACAGTGCAACTCTAAATGTTATTGACAGATTGCTTACCACCAGTATCTCCTTGAAAGCCTTCTAGCAAAATATATTCCAATGTCGCAAAGATATTGTTCTTGTGACACCCTGGACATCACTCCTTTCAAATTTACATTTTCTATTGTTTAGATTTTCTTTCTTCTTATAATTTCATGGATTCTTACTACTGCAGTTTATATATGCATTTAACAAAAGGACTCAGATAATTGAATTTCTATACCATGTAATAAAAGACCTTTACAGATCCAGAACCTGTAGTTCATGTGCTTACCATCAGAAGAAATACCATTTTTTTGTCAAGGGCCAACAACAATAACAGGTTGGTTACTCTGAGTCGTTTCTTCATCATAAAGATCATGCATCTGGTAAATCCAATCTTGATACACCTTTTCCAGTTGCGAGAAAGTCAATAAGTTTCCACCTCTGGTTCAAGCGCTTATTTCTACAAAAAACTTGAAATGCTTTACTTCTGAATAATTCAAAATAGAATCAACTTCAACCAATGTAAACCACTTAAAGAACAGTATAATTGACATCTGCAATGACGCATTACCTCTCCAATGCTCTGGTGGCTTATTACCAAAGTCTTTTAGAGCCCTGACAAAGTTATGATGTGCTAAATCTGTCCTGTTGGAAGATATTGCATCCAATCAACCCCATTAAATAAAATGAAAACAAACTAAAGATTGTTTTTAATGTTTGGTAAGTTCACAAAATCAAACATGTACTATCTGCTACAACTCTTCCATTAATAAAGTAGCTCGTTATTTCAAATAGTTGAATAAACAGATACATATGATTGCTATAGCAGAACAAAGTAATGTGTATAGGTAGAGGCTTAACATATTAAATCTAATCTAAAATTACAAAAAATATCTTAAGTTATAATTTTTTAAAATTTAATTAGAAAAGAGAATAGAAAGTCTATCTGCATGGTTAAAAGCCACTACAGTAGATATTCTGAAAGAAAAACAGATAAAGAAGAATAGACATATGCAACACCAAACCAAAGTCAACTGATAATGACAGATAATGCACCTTAAAGACCATAAGACATGATGGTAGACCACCATATTAAAAAAGATATGTGAAAGTAGTAGCTCCTTAAGTCGTTCATAATGGCATGTTCCTGCCTTGAGGGAGTTTTATTTTATTTTAATTTTTTGATAGGTAAATGCAGATTGTATTAGAATTATATGTGTGTGTGTGTGTGGCATATACAAAACAACCAAAAAGCAAGAAGATACCAATACACAAAAACCAACAACCTCAGAACTAGTCCACAAAATCTAACATCGACATAGATCCATCACTTATGTACAATCTAACTCAATAACTAAAAACAAAAACAAAAACAAAAAACAAAAACAAAAACAAGGGAACTTTTAATTATTTGGTCCAAACTCTCACAATTTTCAAATGTTTTCCTGTGTTTATCACCCTACAAATGGACCAACAAAAGCATAAAGGCAGTTTCAAACTTTTTCTTTTTCTTTTCCCTGACACAAGAATTTAACAGAGCAACCATATCATCAAAGAGTTTATCACTGCCATAAATCAAATAGAGTAACCCTCTCATTAGATAGCATCCATTCGGCATCTTCCAACCCTCTTTTTGAGTTGATCCTGAGTTAAAATATTGGTCCAAGTTGCTTCCCAAAACAAAAAAGCCTATCTCTTACAAGAGCCCAAGAGTTCCAAACTGTGCCACAAAGGAATGACTACCTTGTCCCAAAACCCAAAGAGGAGTAGGAATTAACTGAAATGTCATCCTTCATCCGTCTTATATATACATATATATATATATATATGGTAAATAAGAGTACATTAAAAGAGCTTGCAAAATGGTGCAATGGAGTACACACAAAGTGTACACAGAAGGACACAATGCAAACAAAAGGAGGAATAGGGGCAGTCATCATTCTTTTTGTTTCCACCCACATCAGAATATCACCAATAACCAAAGAATGGAGTAATCATGCAACCTGCCTAAGATATCTACAAGTTGAGGTGTTTTATTGTGTATTAGAGCTCAATTTATCCTGCCATTTCTCAACTTTGTAAGATAAATTACAAAGTTATGCCTAATGCCTAAATGTCTATTCTTTCATTCTTTAAATTCAGCACTTTACTTCAAGCCCTTATCGTTCCTGAATAACATCCTTTTTGTTTTGCTTTTCGTTCTGTTTTGTGTTTTTTTCTTTAAGTTTTTTGATAGATTATTGGCATGCACTGAAAGCGCCAAACTAAGTCGACCCACTAGATGCATACAACAGTACATACAAAACATCACATTACAAGTGCTAAAAGACATGTACAAGAACAGCCGACAAATCACTGACCAAGTATCTTTTTCACCCTTGTCCAGACCACTAAACCAATTCTCACATTTTCTCCTCAATTGCCGCTAACTTACCGTCTCAATAATGTACTCATTTCTATACTGTTTCCGATATGTCAAATAATCCATGTTTGCTTGAGCATGATCACTCATCTAAGGCATGCTGCTTCTTTACTTTCCTACACTTTATCCCACAAATTATTGATAGATATATGGTATCTGTGATTGGGCTATGATCTTCAAGCCCAATGGCTAAAAGGTCGTCTACATTTGGCAAGTCAATGGTAGATTGGGCCAAACTTCTAAGCTCAATACAAGTTAGTAGGTTTGGCTTATTTATATTTCAGGCCATTGGCAAGGGTAATGATTCTTGAAATATCCAAAGGCAATTTCCAAAAGGTCATTATATTTTGGTATTTCCAAAGGACACATCCCAAAGGTCATTATCTTAATGACCTCTCCAAATATCATTTTAGTGACCTATAAATAGCCACTTCCTATCTCCATTTGAATTATCTTTCACTTGTTGTATTCTCTTGTTTTAGAGTGTTTTAAGAAGAAGAGGAGAGACTCTTAGAAAGAGTTCCTTGAGTGTTGGAAGGTGCTCTAGATCTAAGAGGAATTTTAAGAGTGTCTTGGGGTGTAATTGGGCTTTGGGCTGTGAGTGATAACTGAAAGTGGTTTTTGTAACTATCTTATCACAGTAAAAATTTCTAGCTGCTCTCCGATCCTGGAAGTAGGCTTATTGCCAAATCACATTAAATATCTTTGTGTCTTATCTTGCTTATTAATTTTCTCCAACTGTATCGTATAGGTAAATTTCAAAGGTGCAACTCAAAAGGCAACAATTTATACCTTTGAAGGTGTTGGGTTGAAACCTGCATCAGTATCTGAAACAAAGTTAATTTCTAATGAGAAAGCCGATGAAGGAAAAAAAAAAGGGAAATGATCATAGTCATATGTCAAAAGAAAAAAATAAATATGATAACTTTACCAATAAAGCATTTTACTCTCTTGAAACATCTCTTCAGCAATTGGCCTTTGTCACCCTTTCTCAATTTATATTGCATAAAAGGAAGTTGTGACTGTAGTAAAACAGGATGCTAGCTTTAGCCATAATTGCTAATCACCCAAAACATTGATATAGCAAAAGCATAGGAAAAATATATACAAAAAAAAGATGAATATACAAACAAACAGGGGAGAGAGCGTTGAGATCAAAGAAGTACGCGAATGTCTGTTTTTTTTATTTTTCTCCTTTTATGGTAACACCAAGGAGAAATCGCTACATTAAAGCTCTAGTCACAAAGCAATCGCATCTTCATATTTATACCAAGGTCATATTGTCTTACTTGATGCATTCCTAAAATGAGAAATTCTTTCATTCAACAAAGTCTTACTGCCAAGAAGGCTTTGTTTAGTAACTGTTTTCAAGAACGTTTTCCTATTCTCTAAAGCATAAACCAAGAAAATAAGTTTGGAAGCAAGATAACAAAAAACATGGTTCCTTTAGAATATCTCTTAATTGTTTTGAACAAAAATTATACAAATATGGAGAATTATTAAGAATAAAACACCATACAAAAACATGTACTTAAACAGACATTTGTTTTACCAAACATCATAGAAAAATTTCAATAGCTGTTTTTTAGAACATTTTACCAAACAAGCCTTTTTTCATATTTGAAGATTTTCTTTCTTTCTTTTTTTTTTTTTTTTTTTTTGATAGATGAAGAATTTATAATTATTTAAATGCAACTATAAACCTCATACCATACCCTGCAAAGCATGGTGCATGTATCTTTGGCATATGTGAGAACAATATAGCTTATGATAATCAGAACATCTTATTTCAATATGGTTATCAACATCCTTAATGGCCCAGTTATGAAACTTCACGGAGTTACAAATATCCTTAGAGCAATGAATTACATTCTTCACTAAATGGAAATAGTGATCGTTCTCATTAATTTTTTAAAACAAGTACCCAAAATGACTCATTCATTAACAAAGTTTGTAGAAAACTTTGCATTAGCTTGCCAAGGCATCTGGAAGTAAACGACCAAGCCTTCGGATTGATACACGACTAAATGAATCATAATTTTCATTAGTCTTACACCCTTCAGCTTCTAGTTTCTCCAAAATCGTTTCAAGATTCTCTTTACCCTGTAATGTAACTTTTCAAACTTTAACATTGTTTGGAAGAAAAAAAGTCATGTAAGGTTTATCATACCTCAACAATGGGAAAATAAACACATTTCAGCCGTGCATTAGCTTCTTGAGAGGATCTTAAACCTGGCGAATATGAATTTTTCATCATTGAAAAGATGTTCAACATAGGAATTTATCTAATAGGTGGGGGTGGGGGGGAGTAGGGTGGGGACAAGCGAAGAGAGGGGGAGAATCAAATTATCACAAATTGTGCAGGATTATGTATTGCTTACCAGGGCTTTTGGTCGCAGCATTGTCTTGATTTCGAGAAAAACGAAGTTGTAAAACAAACTCAGGGCCATTGGAAGAATGAAAGTTTGTAGTTCCAACTTCGCCGCCATTAATGTTGATTAAATTTAATCCATTAACCTGAAAAAGCATAATACCTACTCAAGTTTCTTGCAGGAGCGCTTTAAACTAACAAGGAACCTTATATATAGGGTGAACTCACATAGTATATAATACAAAATAGGATAGAATAGAGACACGTACACCCACCACATATAACTATTATTTATATTTCTAAAGAAAATTTAAAAAAAACCTGGAAATAACAAATATATTGATGAAATTCAATAGAATGAGGATTCTATTAAAGATACAAAGAGCCTATTGTGAGGCAAAGAGACATTTGGATATTTATCCTTAATGGAAATTACTATTAATTTTGAAGTAGCATTGTTCAACAGACATTTATAATGTCTTGTGGCAGTGATAAAGACAGCTAGGAAAAAATAATCTTTTATAGCCATAAAAAAATTCCCTCTTAGAGATCTATGGAAGAAGTTATCTATGATTGGTCCAATTTGTATATTTTATTAGATAACTGTGGATGTTCGTGCCAGCTTGCGGGCGCCTCAACTGATCTTGTGGAGCTCTTTAGTTAATGGTTTGGTAAATCTTCCAGTGGCCTTGGAGGAACTTGAGCTGGAGACCATTGATCAATTGTATTCATGCTGTATTTTTCTAAGGTTGGTGTTCTTCTTTTCTTAAAGGTAATGTTCTGATTAGTCCCACCAAGTATTTGTTTTTCAAGGAGTTCAAAGGGTTTTATTATTATATGTTATCCATTGCAGCACAATAAAATATCAATTGCCAAATCTTAACATTCAAATTTTGCACAAAGAACACTTATATTAAAGCTTCTTTTCTTTTTCCTTTTTTTCTTTTTGTTTCTTGTTTGTCATGTATACGGGACATATGAAAATTTGAGCAAGATTGATTTTTGGATATTTTTATTTTCTATGGCCAAATTTCGCATTAAGAAAATTCCTTGTCATTCTTTTACTGTAAGATGATTCATAGGATGAAATAATTTGAACCTTTTAAAAATATAACTTGTTTTTAATTAGTTAAATTTCGGTCTTGATAAATTCAAGATTTCCTCACACAAAAGGATTGTGCTCCTAAATACATTTCTATTACAAGTTTAACTAAAGTTTTCCCCACACTAAACCACACCTTTAGACCCTGAATCTACTGAAAAAAGTTTTCCTAATGGAAAATGAAGTAGAAAATTTCAAGCATACAAGGTTCAAGGCTATAATTTTAGTTTGTATCTTTTGTACCTCTTTCTAGTTTTCCTTTTTGGAGGATAGGGATCAATTATAAAAGGTTGCTCCCTCATGACAACCACTAGCAAGATGATATTTAAATATTCACACCATGTTAAAGCTCCCATGCAGAATAGCTTAAATTGGTAAAACGTAATGGAACTTATATGAGTATAGATAACAGGTCTAAACACTAAAAGAGAAAAAATGGGATAAAGAGCACATGTATAACCTGAAACTCAACCGGTGTTCTGGTTTTCCTGTGTTACATTACTTCATCACACTGCACAACAAATAGAAATGAAAGATAATGATGCAATGAATGCTGTGACATAGTTATTACTCATCTTAGATATACTAAACTTTTTTAAAAGAAATATGCTTAAAAAAACAAGATGAATCATCACTAGCAGCCAAAGAAGAAATTATCACAGCAGTGAAAAAATATAAGATCAATATTTAACTTTAGGTGTTGATAGGTTGTAATGGAATACAAGTGTGCCATAAGTTGTCTTCACAAGGCATAAAAAAGCCCTAGAAAGAAAAAGTATGCTTCTTTTTCAATGGGAAATGGATATATATGTTTTCACGTTCTTTTACGGCAGAATAACAAGTTTGCGAAGTTCAAACCCTCCATTCCCTGACAATGGTTTACAAAAAAAATTCAATAGTTTCACGTTGTTAACATATAGAATTGTAACTAGTTAAGATGATGTTTGTAATAGATTACGAAATATAGACTATCCCTCCTGTATATATATACATGATAATTCAATGAAAAAAACACAAGGAATTCTTTCCTTCAATTCTCTCTTGGTTGTTTTCTACATGGTATCAGAGCCTAGGGTTCGAGTTTGGGAATTTTTTGGAGAATTTTTAGGAGGAAATTTCGGCAACCTAGGGCTATCGGAGGGGTGACTTTTGAAACACCCACCTAGAGGGAGCATGGAGTCTCACCGCTGGCATAGGAGGGTTCGTCGGCCGGCCAAACCCAGCCCCGGTATAAAGCTTAGATGGTCGGATTCAATGCGTGAAGCTCATGCGTGCCAGTTTCTAGACGGAGTTCCACCTGTGGCCGTGCGTGTGGGTCGTGGGGAGTCTTTGTGCAACCGAGCTCCTCCTCGAGGTCGTCAGTCGCCAGACGGGGGCCTCTGGGTACCTTGGTTTCCACTGTTTGATTCACGGATGCGATGGTTTAGTGCTTTTATGTCCATGACCCCACTTTCTAGGGTTTCTGCTTGATTTTTCCAAAATCTGAGTTCTGGGAGTGCTCTTTGCTCTTAATCTTCTTCCTATGGTATCATAATGAGTGATTCAGAGGAGGAAGAAAGCGACAAAAGCTAGAAGTGGTCGATGATGTCGAAATCCACGAGAAGACAAACTTCTTACAATTTGACTAGCTAGGAATGGAACAAAACAATTCGAATATATGTCAGGAGCATACGTATGGGCAATCACCTCACTAAGAATCCATCGTGGAGTAGTTCGAAAGAAGCGATGGATGGAGGAGGATCTTTGTGCGTTCATCGAATCAAGTAATTCTATAAATGATAAGGTCTTGGGCCTCGTTAATCCTTTGTGAATTTGTTAAGAGCTAATGGATTATTTGGGTTGTGTTTTTGGAAAGGGAATGTTTAAGCTATATTTGATGTGTGTAAAACGTCTATCGTCGGAGAAAGCCGAATCGATCCTCCGCAAACTTTTATAGCCTATCACCCAAAAAGATACATGAAAGGCTTAATATGATTATGCCCTTTAGTATAGATATGAAGTTCAACAAAATTAAAGAGCAGGATGGCGGAGTTATGGGATTTATTGCAGCTCTTCATACAGTATGATTCGAATTTAAGGCCAGGATTGTCCAGGTCTGGGATATCATCTCTCCGGGGGAGACCTTTAGTGCAGGATTCTTCACAGAAGTATCATCCTCTTGCTTCACCTATCCTTATATCTGCCAGATGACAGTGCTCTTATTGAGCCCGGACCATTGGTCGAGGCGACAAATAAACGATGGTCGAGGCTGATAACAACAGGGCACAGTTACGGAGGTGTTTTGTTATTGCTGTGGCTGCATTAATGTGATGCGCGATTGTAAGCAGCCAGTCCCGAATCGAGAAATTTGGTTGCTCATATAGCTTATACTGCGAGGCATCCGTCAATCGGTTTAGTTCTACGGCCCGCGAAATTAGCCGGAGTTCCAATATCGAAGACTCATTGAGATCTCCATACACTCAGATTCTGCTATTCTTGAGTCAGTAACTTGAATAAATGCCTTGTATCTTCTTCATCTTACGAATTGATGGGTGGTATGGCCTTGAATCATGACAGTGCTTCTGGTCTTCTGCGGCTGGTCACAACCTTCACCTTCCAGCGCAACCAGAAGAAGAAAAACCGACACATGGATCATTCATGTGTTCTTGGGTCGAACAAATTATGCCTCATCTATTCCTTTGACATCGATCTTGAGTTTACCAAATTTATCTTTTAATTCGATGTACATTAGCAAGTTAACGGCCTTAAGTGTTATATCTAGATTCTTTTCTTTGTTTTATCTCTTTGAGGATCTTGTAATGAAGCGATTATTGGTAGGCGGTAGTGCAGGGAGTTTTATGTCGCCCGATCCTTTCTGAGTCCCGAACTATTGCTTGTTGGAGTCACTACCATTTGAGACACATTGCCGGATAGTTCATCTTTAAACATGGTATTAAGAAATTGTCCTTAGTTTCGGTTGTATCAGATTGTGAGTCTTGTCAATTTGCAAAACATCATCGCCTTAGTTATAGTCCTAGAGTCAATAAACGAGCTAGTGCTCCTTTTGAGTTAGTCCATTCAAATGTGTGGGGTCCCTACCCAGTTGTGTCCTCAACCGGGTTTCGATACTTTGTCACTTTTGTTGATGATTATTCACGAACCACTTGGTTATATTTAATGAAAAACCACTCTGAGTTGTTTTCTAATTTCCGTGCCTTTTGTGTTGATATTCATACTCAATTTCATGTTTATGTTCAAAATCGAGAAATTGATAATCTGAAAGAATATGTTCAGACAATTTAGGTCGTTAAATGCTGACATGGCATCGACTAAGCCAGACTTCTTGTGCTGACACTCCTGCTCAGAAAAATAAACCTCTATTCCTTATTGAGCCTCAGATATTTGGATATACCTATTTTGTTTGAGATGTTCGTCCTCAGGTATCTAAACTTGACCATAAATCTTTAAAATGTATCTTTTTTGGTTATTCCCGGGTTCATAAGGGTATCGATTATTCTTGCCCTTTAGTCTTAGTAAGACTTGGTTTCTATGGATGTGAAGTTTTTGAGAATGTCCCTTTCTCTTCACCCCAGGCCACACTAGTCAGGGAGGCGGATGACTTTTTATACTAGCAGGTGTATACTATTGCCTCCTGGCCCCTCTTGTTCCTACTCAGTAAAATCAGCCTCTATTCACTTTCTTTCAGTGAAAGTATAACATCACTTCCAGTGCACGCTCGGCCTTCAGAACCCACGATCTTTGATCCTCCACGGTTGCCGACATGAGATCCGATTAATGATGATCTGCTGATGCTGCCGTAAGGTAGGCGTTAGTGTGTTCATCAATTTATCATTTTGTACCTATAACCGGTTGTCTTTACCGGTCACTCTTGCTTTTATTAACCTTTTAGGCTACATTTCATTCTGCAACGCTTTAAAGAAACCTTGTCTCACCACCGGTTGGCGTGATCTTTATGATAGAGGAGATGGATGCTACGAATGGGAATGGTAGAGTGGTACATTTACCTCTTCCGGGAAGAAAATAGATTGGATGTGTGGGTCTTTGCGATCGAAGTTGTCAGGATGGATTCGGTTAGATTGAAAGCACGGGCTTTGTGGCCCCGAAAGTGCGCTCGGACTATGGTGTCAGACTATTCTAATACCTTTTCCCCTGTTGCTAAGATGAGATCTCTTCGGCTTTTTATTTCCCTGGCTGCCACTCATAATTGGGATCTTCATCAACTTGATATTAAGAACGCCTTTCTTCATGGCGATCTTGGGAGGAAGTATATGGAGGCGACCTCGGGGTTTGTTGCTCACG